>QLTV01001172.1:1140333-1160155 GCA_003457575.1 Thermophis baileyi | reverse complement strand
TTCTTCTTCTTCTTCTTCTTCTTCTTCTTCTTCTTCTTCTTTGGAAAGAAAATATCTTTTACATTAAGTGAAGCAAGACTGTAAAAAAATAATGGAGATGATAGCTGAGACTAGGTTACGGACTGTGCATTCTATCCAATTATCCTCAGACTTCAAAATGCATTGTAAAATTTATTTTCTGGGTAAAAATATTGTATCTATTTACAACAGAATGCTCAGAAAACAACAACAACAAAAAAGCCTTATATTAACATTGCAACAATGAGATAAAATTAAAACACACTTTTAGAAATTACTTATAGTGACTTCTGGCTTAATGCATGTAATCTTGAAAGGGAGACAAAATAGATGCCTACAGATCAGTTCTCAGAGCCATCTTGAAAGAACATGCAAAACAGCCAGTAAAATGAGCCTCTTCCTTGATACCTCTGATTACATGAAATAGCAAAAGCGCAGCTTGCTGAAAGAGCTGCAGTTATAAAGAACTTAATTAAAATCAGTGAGCAGAATTAGATGTTGGTCATGATTAAGGTTGTGAGAATGGGAAAAAAATATAAAATAAAACCAGAGAATTAGCTACATGACATCTATAGTGTGCAAAACTTATAGAATTTGTGGAGCATGAAGAGAAATTGCAGATTCTGGAACCATGAGATTAAATATGATGAATTATTCTCCTGCTCACCAACTGAATACACTCACCAAATGTTAGCTAAAGAAAGACTGTACAGCAGGGGTGGTTTCTCTTACCTTCCCTACCGGTTCGGAAGTGCATGCATTGCATCGGAAGTGCACATCACATCCGGGTACTGACCCTCTGCGCATGCGCGGAAGCCTTTGCGCATGCGCAGAGGGTTATTTGCCAGCCACATTCAAGCAGCGGCGACCGGGGAACCGGTTCGGGTGCATGGCAAGCCGGCCTTCACTATCGGTTTGGCGACCATGGCCGAATTTCCGCCACCAGTTCTTGCGAACCAGTCTGAACCGGTAGCAACCCACCACTGCTGTACAGTCTAGGATTCTCGGTGAATCAAAAAAAATGCAATCAAGCATAGGATAAAGAAAACCAAAACCCAGCATATGACATCAGGATGCCCAAAGCACTACTTATTTTGTGAGTTGCCAAGAACAGTAGCAAGAGCAAGAGCACTTAGGCATTTGTGAGATGTCAAGAACAATAGCAATAGTGCTTTACAGCCCTCTCTAAGCAGTTTACAGAATGAGCATATTGCCTCCAACTATCTGGGTCCTCATTTTACCCACCTCGGAAGGATGGAAGGCTGAGTCAACCTTGAGCCAGTCAGGATCGAACTCCTTGCAGTGGGCAGAGTTAGCCTGCAATACTTCATGCTAACCACTGTGCCACCAGGGCTCCCTGTGATTGTGGCCCTCTGATTGTGGCAGAGTACAAATTTGATTAATAAATAAGATAAATAACAGAATTTTCCCTGCAGTAGCATCTAAGATGGAGAGTCCATCCTTGATTTTGGCTGCTTCGTGCCTTGATATGAAAGACAAGCTTTCAATTAAACATTTTTAGATGTAACATTTGTGCAGTGTGACAAATTTGAAAGGGATATCAAAACCAGTAGCTTTGGAAACATGAAATCATCAATTCTGAGCCACTTCTATTTTCACCTTCATAAAATTAGATGCTTGCATATGCTATATAATTAAATATAGCCACAACAAAAACTCCAGTCTACATGTTAATTAACTCTTAGCTGGTATTTTATCAAAGCTGTAGAAGTTTCCCAGGACTGTTTTTCTTGATGTTGGTCAACATTAGCCATTAATCAAAGGGAATTAGCGGTATGAAAAGTAATACAGTAAAGAAAGCCACTGTTTTACTGTTCAGGTAGGGAAGTAAATAAATTTGACTTGTAGCTTCTCAGTACTTCTTATCATTTTCCATACTTTTCTGTCTGGCTTCTTATGTATTACTTCATATATTTCAACATCTTCTAGTCAGATTTAACCTTTCATTTCTTCTATTTGACCTTTTGTTCCTTCTATTTGACCTCTGAAGCTTTCGCCTATTGACTTCTGCCTTCTTATGAAGATTGGTGTTGTATCTCTGCTCCTGGTTAAATTCTCATTTGTTCCCCGGTACTTATTCTTTTGGCCAGCATTGAAATCCTCCTCCTCCCTCTTTCTCTTTCCTCCCCTCTTTTTTGATGTCCTTGCATTTAATGTTCTAGTAATGGGAAACCATTACCCTGACCAGCATTTGAAAGCAGTGTGAATTTCACATATCACCTGTTCAGTATCTTTTGTGGTGGAATCATTTGCTGCAAAAAATATCCTGAGTTTCAGTGTAAATGAAGAGGAAAAACTATATAAATATGACTTCCATCCTTAAAGTTTTAAAATCTGATTCTATTTATTTTATTTTTATTTATTTTCATCAAGCATGTATTAGAAAACAGATACAAGTATAAACATGGTTATGAATACATGAAATGGATATGAATAAAAGGGAACATGAGGACAGGGACGGTAGGCACGCTGGTGCGCTTATGCACGCCCCCTAAAGACCTCTTAGGAATGGGGTGAGGTCTACAGTAGACAGTCTAAGGTTAAAGTTTTGGGGGTTTGGGGAAGATACAGTACCACAGAGTCAGGTAGTGCATTCCAGGCATTGACAACTCTGTTACTGAAGTCGTATTTTCTGCAATCAAGTTTGGAGCGGTTTACCATAAGTTTGTATCTATTGAGTGCTCTTGTATTGTTGTGATTGAAGCTGAAGTATTCATTGACAGGAAGGACATTGTAGCAGATGAGTTTATGTACTACAGTTAGGTCGGACCGAAGATGGCGAAGTTCTAAGTTGTCTAAGCCCAAAATTTCAAGTCTGGTGGCATAAGGTATTCTGTTGCGAGCAGAGGAGTGGAGGACTCTTCTCGTGAAATATCTCTGGACTCGTTCAATTGTATTAATGTCCTCTGCGCCCCAGGCCACATGTCCGCTACCGGTTCTCTGTACTGGTCCGAACCGGTAGCATTTCACCCCTGCTCTGGACTCGTTTGATTGTATTAATGTCCGATATGTAGTGCGGGTTCCAGACAGATGAGCTGTATTTAAGAATTAGTCTAGCAAAAGTTTTTTTCCAGATGCTTTGCACTACAACTCCAGTCACTTGCAGATGGCAGGGGCAGTTCTTAATTGTATTCAAAATATCTGGACTTTTTTTTTTTTAACTTCCAAAAGTTTACTCATCTTCACATTCAAATGCTAACACATTTTGTTTCTCCCAGGGGAAAAAAACATTCATAAAGATGATCTCTTCAGTTTCCCCTTCCCAAACTGCTTTAGTTTCATTTATTAAGAATTAGTTGGCTCTTTTTTAAAACTTTTTTTTAAAAGCAACTTTTATTTCCATTAGGAAAAATGGATGAAACACGCCTAAATAAATAAGTAGGGTGGAGAATTACAAAAGCACATTTGGGGATGAAAAGGAGCCATTTTCCTAAGTTCCCAAGCTGTATTGCCAGTGTGGGCTGACAGTCTGCTTCATGATATGAACTTAATGCCATTATTAGGTGTTTGCTTCTGAAGAGTATGCAGCAAATAATTTATGGTCTATTTAAGTTCTATATAAAAAGAATTGTCCAAATATTTCTGCAATGTGCATGTAGTTTCCAGAAAACCAATAATATAGAAGTAGAACAACCGTGGCAAAAGAAAGCAAAGATAGTACCAATAATAATAAGCACATTTGGTGCAATCCCCAAACAGCTGGAGCACCACTAGAACACTATTGGCATTGACAAAATCACCATCAATCAATTGCAAAAGGCAGCTTTACTGGGAATAGCTTACATCCTGTGACAATACCTTCAATACCATCAAACAGCAACATCTGACTATCCCAGGTCCTTGGGAACGACTCAATAGGTGGATAAAAATGTCAAACGCAGTCTAAACATGTGGCTGACTGTGCAACCAACCATTTAAAAAATCCCCCAATGAGGCACTATCTTGACATGGTTGTGGGGCTTGTGGGGAGAATGAGAAGTATGCCAGAGGTTCAACCATACTGGACAGATCTCATCAGAGGAGCCAGAAAAAAGAGTCAACAACAACATCAACATCAACAACAATATCATCATCATAACTTTCTGAATTTAACTCTTTGATTAACAGCTTCTTATATGTATTTGAGCTTTAAGACTTCCTTCAAGCACCAAGAAGAGAAACAAAAAGAAGTCATTAAAATATATATTGGAAATAGAGATTTCTTTGCTTTATTTTAAGTTGCGGTTGAGGAGCAATAACTCCACATCAGAAGTATTTGGATGAGCAATCTAGCTTGAAATAACAGAAATATAAGTCTGGATATTTTTTTAAAAATTGTAGTTTTTAGAGAAATATTGACATTCGATGGTGATGATGATGATAATGTCAGTGCACTTAATTATTATATTTTTATCATTTAGGGTTGTCTTGTGACATGAACAGCAGATCTGAACTCTTCAACGTCTAGTGATCAGTAAGTAATTTTTTTCCTCTATGAATATAATTAAGGACAGTACCCTACATAGATTTTTCTCTTTTTTAATCTCCGAGCAATTCAGATTGCTCTTTTATTGTTGAACTATGTGGAATCCTTTTTGTTACTGGCTTTCATGCCTGCTCATTCCAAAGCAAGAACTCATAGAAAAGAAGTGTAAATTAATGTTCTTCTCTCTGCTGTACCTCTTTATTAAAAATATAATTTCCTTGCAATTTAGTGATAATTGCTTCAAGCTAATGAGGAGAGAGGAGGTTTCTATGGATCAGAGAATGCTGTTAATTAATAACATAGCAAATTAATATGGATCTGTCTATATGCTTTGATTTATAGTTTAAGTATATTGTACCAACATATGGTTTTAGTATGAGCTTAATTCTCCTATTCACTGGAGAGTGTTTTCAAAAGGAGAATGCTTCTACCGAGATATATGGCTAGAAGAACTATCATTCTCTACTAGAGTTTGAAAAGTCCCAGCTGTTCCAATGGGCAGTTCTTATAACCAATTGAGGGGATGCAGTGGCTCAGTGGCGAAGACACTGAGCTTGTCGATCAGAAAGGTTGGCAGTTTGGTGGTTCGAATCCCTAGCGCCGCGTAACGGAGTGAGCTCCCATTACTTGTCCCAGCTTCTGCCAACCTAGCAGTTCGAATGCACGTAAAAAATGCAAGTAGAAAAATAGGGACCACTTTTGGTGGGAAGGTAACAGCGTTCTGTGCACCTTCAGCGTTTCGTCATGCCGGCCACATGACCACAGAGACGTCTTTGGACAGTGCTGGCTCTTTGGCTTTCTAACGGAGATGAGCACCGCCCCCTAGAGTCAGGAACGACTAGCACATATGTGCAAGGGAAACCTTTACCTTTACCTTTATAACCAATTGACCATCTAATTTTGTAGCACCCATTTCAAATGGTTGACCCAGAAGTTGCCTCCTCTTTTTGGTGGAAAGTACAAGTTTGATGATCTCAAGAACCCTTCTTCCAACAGTTTCTGATTTTATGTTTCATATTGCAAGATGATTTATTTCATATTATGTGCTGCCTTATTTGTATACATTAAAGCTGGATACAAATGTCCTTTCAAGATTTTTTTTTCCAAACCTATGGAAGAAAAACCTGGGTGAAAGCTTCCTTGAATTTCTCCCAAAGAAAGAGGAATAATAATTTCTCAAGGGAGGGACTTTGTTGACACCGTTCCTTTCTGATGTCTTCCTGTTGGATTGAATAGAAGTGTGGAATGCGGGGATACAGTAAACTACTGGAGAAATGCTAACACAAGGAAAAACAAACTATTCACACACACACACACACACACACACACACACACACACACACCTCTGTTGATCAGCTTTCACTAAAATAAAATAAAATACAGGAATAGCCAACTTCACCTATAAAGACTTTTCTTATTTTTGAAAAATAATTTTAAGGAAAAAATCGTCAACAAACTGAATTGAACCAACTGGTATATACTGTATGGCAGGGGTGGGCTTCAAAAATTTTAGCAAGGGGTTGAAAATAAGTAAACACAGCAATGAAAGGGAGGAATAGAGAGTGGAGTAGAAGGATAAGAAGGGAGAGGAGGGGAGAAGAGAGGAAAGGAGAGAGAGGGGAAAGAAGAAAGGGGAAAGGAGAGGAAGAAAGGGAGGGGAAATAAGAGTAGGAGAGAGGGTTGGAAGGGAGGTAGAGGGGAGGAGTGGGGGAAGGAGGGGAAGTAGAGAAGGAGAAGGAGAGGAGGAAAGAAGAAAGTGGAAAAGGAGAGAAGAAGGGAGAGAAGGAGAAAGAGGGGAGAGAAGGAGGGGAAGGGTTGTTGTGGAATAAGGGAAGGATACAGAATGGTAAAAGAGCAATGCCGATCATATATTTTATGTATCAATATTAGGAAAGATAAGGTAAATGTTTATTAATGATTAAGTGATGGTATATTTGTGTATTTGTATGAGAAACAAAAAATAAAAAACTTTTTTATATAAAAAAATTTTTTAGCAAGGGGTTCTGTGCCCAGTTGCTGGGTGGGCATGGCCATAGTGGACGTAGCCTAGTCGGCCTCCTGCACCACGGCGGTGGGGGTTTGCCCTCCCTGGGTTTTCCTCGAGCCTCCGGGAGGGCAAAAATGGCATCCCCAGACTCTGGAGGCCTTCTGGAGGCTGGAAACTTCCAGTAGGCCCATTTTTCACCCTCCCTGAGCCTCCGCGCACACCCTGCACTTACCTGCATCCAAAACAGGCCACCTGGGGACTCCTGGGAGGGGCGGGGTGGGGTGGGCAGGGCCAACCAGGAGTATGATTTGGGGGTTCTCCGAACTGCACAGAATCTTAGCTAGAGGTTCTCCCAAACCCCTGCGAACCCCAAGCAGCCCACCCCTGTGTATGTGTATTTTTTTTCAGATTAAAAAAAATTAGTATGCATGTGGGCTTGCATGTAAGACTTCCAAACTTTTTTAAAAATGGGCAATTGAGAAATCGGCCAAAGGTGGAAAGCAAAACCTCAGAAAGTAATCTTTTCTTTATGACTACTGAATTTGTTGTGACAATGTAAAGCTCGGCAGTATGCCGGTGAAGGTGTATTCATTTTTATCAATGACATATTTTATCTGCCAGCCGTCACAATATAATCCATTGGCCCTGCACTTTTGCCAAACTCTTTTTTCATTATGTCAGGCAAAAGAGTTTTCATCAAGTCCCCTTTCCTCTTCTGTTCTGTAATCAAACCATACTTTAATCAAGGCTCTTCAGGCTTTTTATCAACTCAAGGTAGCAAAGCAAGGTTTCCTACTCTCTTCCTCCTCCCTCTGCTGCTTTCACTAAATTCTATAACTTCATAACAGGGTCCTAAAGTTATCTTCTAGAAACAAGATGCATGTTCTTCATACATCCATGGTTGAAAATACTCAAGGCAACCTCTGCCTCTGATTGGGTAACAGGGATCAATCGTTAAGTCCTTGATTAATCTACTTTAAAGAGTGATTGATTGGTTGGTTGAGAAAAAATAGAGGGAAACATACTCTGTGTTCTGAAGTTGGAAGGAAACAGCAAAGAAGATAGATACAGGAATAAATGTCTTTGGCTTTTGTCAGTACTAATTTTCTCCACATGTAAGTATGGAGTTCCTCTTTTATTCAGGATGTCAAAAAGATGCTAGGCATAGAAAGATGCAGTTCAGAAAAGTTTTAAATGTTAAGCCTTCTGATCTCAGAGTGAACATAAACCAAACCTTGATGGGATTGTTGAAATTATTTATGGTTGCTGGGTTTTTCTTTTTTTTAAAGTGGTGTGTGCTTTTCATGATGACAGCTTACTAAGGCATGCCCCCTGTCATTTATTTTGGGTTCTTTAACCTATGCTGAAATCTAGCCCAAACACTTCCATTAAGGTCTGAAAAGGTAAGCCAATCTGCACAATTTTTCCAAGCCAGGCTAATCCATGTATCTTTATTAATGAATGCTAATAAATCACCTAAACACAAATGAGACTTTCCTGTCTGCATGACTGTAACATCACAAGGAGCTAGAATTTGGTAAGATAGAAAATGTTTAGCAATAGAATTGTTTGACCACTAATGAGTGGTAAATCAGTTGGTGATTAGATTTTAACATCAATCTAAAAGGGCCTCTCCTGCACCCTATATTCCCATATAGGGAGAATTCCCATACAGATGGGGGGGGGGAACAGTTGCAACATCTCTCTGATGCAATACAATGTGATCAAATCACCCTCATTGGGTGCCATAAATCACTGGTGGGCCCTCTTTAAAAGAAATGTCTCGTCTCATATAACTGCCCAGTTTTATTTGACCAAGAATATCGAAATCTTTAAAGCTTTTCAGCAGGAACATGTCCAAATAGCTGAGATGTGTGAGAACTGTGAGTTGTGGAGATAGCATGTGACTGCAACTTTTTTTTTAAATAGCAACCAGGTTCTGAAAAATTTTCAGACTCTGGGTTTTGAGCACATTCTCCGTCTTCCACTGCTTATGGGGCATGGGAGAAATCCTCATTTATGGAACCCTGGTTCGTGCAATGGAGTCTGGTAGTGTTGTCACAAAGTCTGTTGCGGTGCTTATGGGGGTAGAAAATACTTTATTTTAGAAAAATGTACACACCCTCCTTGAAAAGTAGAACATAAGAAAATCCATATGGAGTAGGCACTTTAAAAAAAAACAAACCATAACCCCAAATACCTACGCACCTCTCTGCAAAAAATGGGATGAAATATATTAGAAAAATGAGAACTGGAGAAAGATTCAATTTTGGGGGAAAGGGTGCTTATCTCTAATGTTAAATGCTCCTGAATCTTTCCTCCCCCTACTCCCTCCCCATTCAAGCACAAATTTGAAATGACAATGATGCCATGCTCGTGATGAAGAATGGAAAATGCTCTGGTTAAGACCAAGAGCTCCCAGAAAAACCCTCATTGGAATTCCTTTCACATGCTGATACGTATCAGTGCAAGTCACCTTTTAGTCTTCTTCATAAATCATTCATGTGGCACACAAAGCCTTCACACTAAAAGGTCTTTGAGAAACTCACACATTGCCTGTTCTGATTTGGCTGGTTTGTTGGTATTAATGCACGAAACCCCGGAATTAACATTTGACTGATAGATTTGTGCCGTAAAATATTTCACGTAGGAAGAAAACAACAGCATGTCCCTAACCCTGAGATGGTATATGGATTCATGTTATAGCTAGAACAATGAGGAAATGACATGGGCAAATAACAGCTTTTGCAAGCATTCTTTAGGGCCAGATCTTAAATCAAAGGTCTGGCAACTAAGCAGCTTGAGTTTTGCCAATTTGGCACAAACCATGATTCCCTGTTCAAAGTATTCTGCAGGTTATGTTACCGAAAGAACAAGTATTTCCTCAAGGTAGAAGAGTTCAGAAACATAGAGCACAGAATAATAATAGGGTTGGAAGAGATCTTACAGGGCTTCTAGTCCAACCCCCTGCTTGAGAAGGAGACCGTACACCATTCTGGACCAGTGGCTTTCCAGTCTCTTCTTGAAAATCTCCAGTGATGGAGAACCCACAACTTTTGGAGGCAAGCAGTTCCACTGATTAACTGTTCTTATTTCTCCTTAGTTCTAGGTTACATCTCTCTTTAACAAGCTTCTTGTCCTGCCTTTGTCCTGCTTTGGAGAATAAGCCAACCCCTTCTTCTTTGTGGTTGTTCTTCAAGTACCAGAAAACTGCCATTATTTCACCTCTAGTCCTTCTCTATGTTAGACTAGACATACCTAGTTCCCTCAATCGTTCATCATACAGTTTAGCCTCCAGACCCCTTATCATTTTTGTTGTTGTTCTCTGCAGTCTTTTTAGGGTCTCAACATCTTTTTTTGTATTGTGGTGACCAAAACTGGACTCAGTATTGCATGTGTGTTCCCACCAGTATAAAGTGGTACTATCACTTCCTGTGATCTTGATACTATCCCTCTGTTGATAACAACCTAGGGCTTTATATTTTTATATTTATAAATATGCTTTATATTTATACTTTATATCATTTTAATATGCGGGTACCTGTTTAAAAGCTGAGCATTTTTTTTCACCACCACCCCTCCCCTCTTGTGGATTCTTTGGAAGTTGCTGCCAAATTTTACTCTGATAGGAAGGAAGTGTAATTGGATATACAGTGAGCAATCGTATTAATTCTATTTAATTACATTAATTGCATTTCAATGGAAGAAGCTTTGTCAAGAAAAACCTTGTGAAGTACATTGCACTGAAACGATTGTGAGTCACTGAAAGCTACTTTTAAGTTTATGTGGCTGAGGCTAAATCTTCCCAGGGGGTGTATATCTCTGACTTAAAGAAGTGGGAGAATTTGCAGAACAAGATGAGTTAACACCAATTTGCTCCACTGATTGATTTTAGTGATTTGCTTAGCCCAGTTAGTTAATGACCAAGCAACTGTATTTGTGAAAAATGATAATCTTGGTTAAATTTAACTTTGGCTACGGTACAGCCCATCTGCTTACAGTATGATTCAGTGTGCAAACCCAGTAAGTTAAACACATCGGGTGAATCCAGCTACTCAAAAAAAGTTTGTCTCTACCAGTTAGACACTTATGAGCACTTACATATGTACTAACATATTCAGAAGGAAATGTGTACAGTAGATTTTAATAAATCTTTAAACTGATTCCAATGCAGTCAGAAGGTTTTGTACATTAGGTTATGTACTTCTGCTTTACAGGGATAGTCAATATAGTGGATATATTTTCTATGGTAGAAAATGGCACAGTGGCCTAGGGGTGAAGACCCTCACCTCCCACTCAGAAAGTTGAGAGTTCAATCCTAGGAAGCGACAGATGATTCTTTATCTGGATGCAAAGAGAAAATATGTGCTCTGAACTCCACGTAGGCATCAGAAAGAGCATACGGCCAGTAAACGCTCAGCTTCATTCAGTTGCCCTGACCCCAACCTGAAGCAAGAGATTACAGGGTCATAAAAAGAAAAAATGGTAAAAGAATAGGCCCTTTAATTTGAAAGTCCAGTAAGGGTTCAATTGAGAAGCAATCATGAAAGCATGTATGTTGGGTAGAACAGGAAAATGGGCAAATCTGTACTTTTGCACAGACTTGATGAGATACTGTAAAACTGTGGAGTTTAAAGAAGAAAAGTCAATTATGAAGCGGTAGCTAACACAGAGGGACACGGTGGCTCAGTGGCTAAGACGCTGAGCTTGTCGATCAGAAAGGTCGGCAGTTCGGCGGTTCGAATCCCTAGCGTCGCGTAACGGAGTGAGCTCCCGTTACTTGCCCCAGCTTCTGCCAACCTAGCAGTTTGAAAGCACATAAAAAATGCAAGTAGAAAAATAGGGACCACCTTGGTGGGAAGGTAACAGCGTTCCGTGAGCCTTTGGCATTTAGTCATGCCAGCCACATGACCACGGAATCGTCATCAGACAGCGCTGGCTCTTCCGCTTAGAAACGGAGATGAGCACTGCCCCCTAGAGTCAGGAATGACTAGCATGTATGTGCGAGGGGAACCTTTACCTTTACCTAACACAGAAGCAAAAAAATTGCAGTGAATAGTGCTTTGATGTAGATTTAGCTATGTTTCCTTATTTCATGTCTTTTGTTTCTTAGCCTTTCTGTTTCATAGTCCATTTAGTGCTATGCACAATATTGCTTATCTCAAAAGAAGTGATCGTGATGGGTATATAGGTATGCATGAAAGTCCAAATTCAAGGTAATATTTCCGAATCGACTGCCTCCTCTCAACATTAATTTCTCATGTACCCTTCTGCCAAAGGCCTCCTGGTTCTGACCCCTTAATCTTTGCAACCACATTGCATGAAAATATGCAAAGATTTATATCATATCACAGCTCCCAAATTTAGGAGAGCTTTAACCTTAGCTTGATTCAATGTTCCTGGCTGTCCTGGAAGGGAAATATAGGAAAACCCATAGGAAACCCAATACTGTCCCTGTGATAGGGAAGCTATAGAAACCACAATCCGTGTTCTTTTGCATTGCCAGTTCTACATGAATATTTTCCTCCATCCTTGATTACTCATTTTTTATTTAAATTTTCGGGGCACTCTAATAATTTTCATCTGCACTATCTGCTAAACAATCAAGGTAAATTTATTTCTCTAAAAGTAGCATGTTACACTCTCTGCAAGCTTCGCTCACATATGGTTGCTAATAGTTCTTGTTGTTCGGGGAGAGTTTTTGTGTTGTTCACTTTTCTGATTGTGTTTTTATTGGTCAATGACCAAAATAAAGTTCTGTCTGTCGTTCTGGAACATTGCAGTACATTAAAAGCAGTCTATAACAGGACAAGTAGCACCAATCTGTCTCTTTAGTCCTCCTCCTCTCTCTTCTTCCCTTATCCATGTAAGGGATGAACTGATGTGCATTTTTGTTGACTGGTTCATCATGGAGGACCAAGCGTTGTTATTTGCTGGGAAATTAGAGCTGACAGTATTTATTTTGGGAGCCAGCTAATTAACTGCTTTTCTTGCCACCTCCATTAATGGCTGCGTGGCATGGCATTTTTATTGACACAGTGAGAGAAATTACTTTCTGCAACAGTCCGCTGACAGCAGGGAGGAATGGTGGATCATTAGCAACTTGGTGCAGAGCTGGTTTTCCTATCAGGATTATTCAAAATGACAGAATTACTAAGTGACAACAGAAAAGGATGAAGTATATACATTCAAGTTAAGGGTTCAACACAACCCATTATTTAGTAATAATTTCAGACAGAGCTCAAATGTTGAATGTTAAAAATGTTTTTGGTCTTGGTTTTAAATGTGTTTTTTTAAAAAAAACAACAACAACTGAATACAATCTCAATTGTTTTCCATAACCATTTCCTCTACTGAATAAGAAAAAGGAATGGGTAAAAGGAAAAACAAAATTAGCCTTATAAAAGTATTTCCCTTTCTTTGAGTGATATATGATTTTATTATTACACACATATACCTACACACACATTGTATTATAAACGTTCCCCATTTGCAAAACAAACAAACAAAAAAACCCTTTAACATTTTAACTCAATATCTGGGAGTTTTAGACTTTCTTTTGGTGATTACTATACTTCATTTTATTGATTATTTCTGTGAACTGTTCCTTTTCTAAAATAAATTGTATTAAAAGTCTTAAAGACAACATAAAAAAGATAACGTAAACTGATAAGAAATAGACAGCAAAGAAAGAGAAGGAAAATATGGTTATCATGCATCCAGATATTTTTTTAAAAAAACTTTTCAAATGCATATGGTGATGTTGTTCAGATAGTGCTGCCTTTAGTTCAAACCAGACATTTGTCATTGATTCTTTCTCTTTTTCATTCACATATTCATTCATTCAAGCAGAGTGCTGCTGCATTTAAGAAAGGGATAAAATCACATACAGAATTTTTTGCAGGCTTAAAGCTAAAGGCTTATAAAACACTTGAAAGACTACTCATGAAGAGAGAGGCACAAGACACTTAAATAATTATTTAACCACATTGTTTATGAAACCATTGAGTTCCACCATTCATCATTTGTCTGCTTGCCTTGTCATGGACACTTGGAAAACATGAAAATGGGACGGTGGTTAGGTCAACTTTTCCTTTTTAATTGGAAATAAACAATATCTTCCCTGGGAGCTATTATAAATAGTGTGATTGATTACTGATTTGCTAAGGAAGTTTGACATCTTTTCTGTCTGACTATCCCAACTGAGATTAATGTGACTTAACTTCTGACTAAGCATGTATAAGATGATGCTATTAAGATAGCAATAGCAATAGCACTTAGACTTACTGTATATATCACTTTACAGTGCTTTACAGCCCTCTCTAAGCAGTTTACAGAGTCAGCATATTGCCCCCAACAATTTGGGTCCTCATTTTACCGATCTCGGAAGGATGGAAGGCTGAGTCAACCTTGAGCCTGGTGAGATTTGAACTTCCAAATTGCAGGCAGCCGACCGTCAGCAGATGTAGCCTGCAGTACTGCAGACTAACCACTGCGCCACCGTGGCTCATATACCTTTTATTGTTTGGGATAAAGCAACAAATAATCATATTTTTTAAAAATTATTACCTCAATCCCTTAATTGATATATAATCAGTCCAATAAAAATGGTAAAATACGTATGAAATCATTATACCAATAGAACTTAGATTTATATACCACTCCGCACAGCTTTATAGCTTTGTCTGAACAGTTTACAAAGTCTGCATATTGCCCCCAGCAATCTGGGTCCTCGTTTTATTGACCTCAGACATATGGAACGCTGACTCAACCTTGAAAACCTGGCAGTGAGCAGTCAGCCTCCAATACTGCATTCTAACCACTGTGCCACTACAGCTCCTATTATTATTTTTGGGTGATTCAAAACTAAATAAATAAATGAAAGAGTATTCCAACCTTAATAATATAAGTAACATCATCTATAACAGTTATGTTATAAATAATAACAATAGCTGCATTATGTAATAAGTTGAATCATAGCTAAATCAATAGTACTGAGACGTATTTTCTGGTAATTTATCTGAAAATAATATTCTATATCCATGATGGCGAACCTATGGCAGGCATGCCGGAAGTGGCACACAGAGCCATCTCTCCAGGCATGCCAGCCGTCGCCCGTTGCTCTTCCAGGTTCCAGGGTGTGCATGCTGGTCTTCACATGTGCACGTGTGCCAGAAACCAGAAGCTCTGCTTCCTGGTGCACGCATGCACGCCAGGGAGCTGCTCTTCCGGTTTCTGGCGCTCACGCGCACGCGCTCCCGTTTTGGCACTCAGTGCCGAAAAGGTTCGCCAACACTGTTCTATATTGATAGAATCCTGGATAACGTTATTTAGTGAATTCCAGATTCTTTCTCTCCAATTATATAAAATGTTTTGTGTGTGTGTGTGTTAATAATTGTAGAATAATAAAAGAGAAGGTTGAAACCTAATTAGAGGAATGTTGAACTCTGGATATAAAGGTTTAGCAATTAAATTTGTATATAAGTATAATAAATATTATAGCAATTATCATTTCAAGCATTTTAGATATATGGTAGTTAAGAAAATATTCTTAAAGAATTTAAGCTATCAGAAATATAAAATAATAACCAAAATGAGTCCATGTACCTAAATATGACAAGGTCTTAGTTAATTACTTTATTTTTTGATTGGGTTCATATATACTGTAATTAAATCAGAGTCTGTTTAATCATTATAAATTCAGCGAAGTGGGTATACATGTCATGATAATAAAAGCAGTCTCAAACAAACTACATTCAGTGAGAGATACACAGTCAGCCAATACAGGTAATCCTCGACTTACGACCACAACGGAGTCCAAATTTTCTGTTATTTTGTGAGACATGTTTTAAGTGAATTCTGCCCTATTTTATGACTTTTCTTGCCACAGTTGTTAAGTGAATCACTAAAGTTGTTAAGTTAGTAACAAGGTTGTTAAGTGAATCCAGCTTCCCCCTTGACTTTGCTTGTCGGAAGATCACAAATAACCGTCATAAATATGAACTTAGCAGCCAAGCACCTGAATTTTGATCATGTGACATGGGAATGCTGCAATGTGATAAGTATGAAAAATGTTATAAATCACTTTTTTCAGTGCCGTTATAACTTTGAATGGTCACTAAATGAACTGTTGTAAGTCAAGGACTATCTATGTGTTCATATAGGAATGTATTGTAATTTCAGGTATTTTTACATGTGAAATCTAGCATGGTCCTGTGGGAAGTATACCCCAAAAGGACAATGCCAGAAACCTCCTAGCACCAGAAACCTCAGAAAACAGTGCCAAGAGACTCAAGCCAGCCCTTCCCCCTTTAAGAAAACCCCAGGCAGAAGCACCAGCTGGAATGAAAAACTCAGAAAGGCTGTTACAAAAGGAATACTTAAGTAGAGCCATTAAGATAAGGGGAATCAGGCTAAAAATAACTCACCTGGAACTTCCTTTTTCCTCTTTCCTGGCAGAATTAACCCCCAGGATAGGAAAGCCCCATGAACAGGATTAACCCATTAAGGCAGGAAGACAGAGTTCAGAGCAATCACCTTAACTAAAGGCACACACAAAATCTCATCAAACCACACAAACTTCAAAGGGAAAATGGGTATAAAAATCCATACACTTATCATGCCACTCTGCTTGCAAGCCAGGAACGCTCGAGCTGTGTCACTACTTTTCTTGCCTTCCTGAATTAAAGGATCCCTTTTCTGGCAGCTGCTTCCATGTCTATTTCTTCTCAGCATCGGTGACTGCTTCCCACCTGGGAACGAACCAGGGAAATTTCTTCCAACAGTCCTTTACAGCAGTGGTGGGTTGCTAACGCTTCGGACCGGTTCACACAAGCTGGTGGTGGAAATTTGGCCCTGTTTGCTGAACCAGTAGTGATGGCTGGCTTGCCACGCCCCCGAACCGGTTCCCCGGTTGCCGCTGCTTGAAAGTGGCTGGCAACGAACCCTCTGCGCATGCACAAAGGCTTCTGCGCATGTGCAGAGGGTCAGTACCAGGATGTGATGCGCGCACTTCCAAACTGGTAGGGAAGGTAAGAGAAACCCACCCCTGCTTTACAGATATTGCAGAGCATAACACCACAAATCTGTAATCCTACATCCTGTTAATGGGCAATCAAGGAAGCAGAGAGACCAGACTGCTCTGGACAGTGTGGAATACAGTAAGTGACATATAAATTGAATGATAAATACAGTAATAACAATCCCTGAATATATCCAAGAGGAAGTCAGATTTTTTTCTATCCTTTGCTAAAAGTAAGATTGATTGATTGATGGATGGATGGATGGATTGATTGATTTTGTGAAGGGCAAATGTATTGGTAACAGTATTGAGAATGTGAATCTAACTGTGGCTCAGACTCAGTTACATCATGTTGAGTTTGGGAGGATTTTCTGTTTAGTTATTTTTTTCTCGGTGTTTTTAATTCTACACTAGCTGCCCAGAGTCAAATTTGTGGATTTGGTGGTTATATAAATGAATGGTTATATAGCAATAGCACTTAGACTTATATACCGCTTCACAGTGCTTTACAGCCCTCTCTAAGCGGTTTACAGAGTCAGCCTATTGCCCCCAACAATCTGGGTCCTCATTTTACCAACCTCGGAAGGATGGAAGGCTGAGTCAACCTTCAACCTGGTGAGATTTGAACTGCCAAATTGCAGGCAGCCGGCAGGCAGCAGAAGTAGCCTGCAGTACTGCACTCTAACCACTGCGCCACTGCGGTTCTTCATTCATATAAATGAATAAATAAATGTATTTATTGTTTAGCGAGCATCACTCAAATTAGAACATATTGAGAACATAACAGCACTCTTAGATGATTAAAATATACAACCAAAATAAATTTTCCTTAGAATAATAAATAACAACTTTGCATTCATTATACTATTCCATCTCCAGTGTCATTAGAATACAGAATAACAGAGTTGGAAGGGACCTTGGAGGTCTTCTAGTCCAACACTCTGCTTAGGCAGGAAACCCTACACCACTTCAGACAAATTGTTATCCAACATCTTCTTAAAAACTTCCAGTGTTGGAGCATTCACAACTTCTGGAGGCAAGTTGTTCCACTGATTAATTGTTCTAACTGTCAGGAAATTTCTCCTTAGTTCTAAGTTGCTTCTCTCCTTGATTAGTTTCCACCCATTGCTTCTTGTCCTACCCTCAGGTGCTTTGGAGAATAGCTTGACTCCCTCTTCTTTGTGGCAGCCAGGGACTTCATTCCAGGGACCATAGGTGGAGAAGATTGTCCATTCCAAACACCTGGGAAAATGTTTTGGAAAAACCTGCAAAATAGTTACATACATACAAACATACATACATGCTTTAGAATGGTTAACAAGACAATCCAAGGCTTGATAAAGAAAAGTAAGGGACTTTAAAACCACAACAATGCCTGTCTGCTTTGTTATTCAGCAGTGTGCTGTGCCTCACTCTGTTGATGCAAACAAAAATGGTAATTATTCACTTTTTAAAAGCTAAAGAAAGTAAAGTTAATGAAAGTTCTAAGATCAGTCCCAAGAGCCTTGCCTGCAGAGAACAGAACAGAATCACAAATTTCTTCTGAAGTTGCTTTGCATTACGGCAATTCTGAATTAATTCAGATATATCAAATTGTATAATTTTCTTTTTCATCTTCCAAGGTCTCCTGGAGTGGGGAATGTAGAGATTCAAAATGATAATTTAAAGAATATAAATCTGAAGAAATAACTTTGAAAAAATAATTGTGCCTCCCCTTAGAGCATTTAAGAGAACACAATAAAAAAATTCAGTCATGTAACAAATGACACTGTGCATTCTAAAATTCACGGCCATACCCTTCAGGACTTTAATCATGTACATGATATCTCATTACACAAAATTAAGTGCTGCAATGAAAGCAACTGGTATTTTAAGGCTTAACAGATCAGCATGACAAGATCAAGAATTGAAGAAATATACAATGTGGAGTCATGATGTGTGGCCCATACTCCTACAAACTTTGAGTATTCCTACATTCTCCTGAATGTGTGATTAGAGTTTTGTAGGCTGTGAAAATGTTACAAAGACTTTAAAGAAAACCTGATTTTCCTTTGATAAAATGCACTTTAAGCATGACGAAAATAGGATTTGTATTATTTAAAAAGGATGTGGGACAAATAACAGCTTCCAACTAATGCATAGTCCTGAAAATCAGCTTTTTCATAGTTTGACTTTAATATTAATTGAATACACCTAAGCTCTAATTATGTCATGAGGTTTTCATTAATTTAATAATAATGTTATCTAGTGAAGCTTCCAAATGGGGCTACTTGTCTCGGTTAATTTGAACAAATAGTGTGAGATTCTTGGCTGATACAGAAGTTACCCATTTGTCTATTTACGGTGACTAAAGAACATTGATTAACTATGGAATGTTTTTCAACATAGGTGAACATGATTTATGGAGTCCTCTTGATTTATCTATGAAATGCCTTAGAGGTGTCTTGCTTTTCTGTGCATTATGATAAATGTTGTATTGTTATTTTAAGAGCCATGGTGATGTAGTGGTTAGACTGAAGTACTGCAGGCCTAACTCATTGCTCACTCCAGGAGTTCAATCCTGACCAGCTCAAGGTTGACTCAGCATTCCATCCTGCCGAGGTGGGTAAAATGAGGACCCAGATTGTTGGGGGCAATATGCTGACTCTGTGAACGCTTAGAGAGGGCTGTAAAGCACTGTGAAGCAGTATATAAGTCTAAGTGCTATTGCTAAGTGCTATTTATACATGTGTGCGTGTGTATGTGTGTGTGTATACACACACACATACACACACACACATACACACACACACACACACACACACACACACATATATATTTCTTTTCTTTCGAATCACCTGGTATACCCAAATATGGGAGGGAGCATACTGCTTCCTTTTTGCCTTTCGTTCCCCCTGATCCAGGGGCCATCCAGGCAGTTGCTTACACGACAGACCATTATTTTCTATGTGTATCAGCTTGTTCCAGGGAAGAGGATATATAGGTTGTTATTTTTTCTGTCGAATCACCTGGTATACCCAAATATGGGAGGGAACATACTGCTTCCTTTTTGCCTTTTGGCCCCCCGATCCAGCATATATATCCTCTTCCCTGGAACAAGCTGATAGGGAGGAGAATCCTGTGGCTTAGAGGTTAAAGCATTTGCCTAACAAGGCAAGCTGCCCAGGTTCGAATCCCATAAGGGTATGGCTAGCTGATGAGAGCTAAATAGCTTGAAATAGATCTATACTAGTCTCCCTTTATTTATCAGTAAAAAATGTGTCATACACACACACACACACACACACACACACACACACACACACACACA
>QLTV01001172.1:1111545-1131545 GCA_003457575.1 Thermophis baileyi | reverse complement strand
AAAATCATAGATTGAGAAGGAAGCTGGGTGCAAAGGAACTTAGGGTACACTTACAACTGGAAACAGTATTAAGCTACATAAAGAAAATAAGTTCCTCATATGGAATTCTCGTTTTTCCTAGCCTTCTGATACCAGCTTCTAGAGTTATAATACCCATGGATCTATTTTCTCTGTCTCTTTCTCCCTGCAAATCTTATTTCCATTCAATAGCTTTCATCTTCACTGATATGTGTCTTGCATTCAAGCGCAATCACCTTTCTGACTGCTTGTCGTCACTGGAACTGGCCTTATTTCTCTGACTCTGCTTAGTCCTGCTCTTGTGAAGCTGACTGTGATTGTTTACCCGTCTTTGCTTTTTCCAATATATTTTCCAATATATTTGGCAGCTACATCACCTATTTACTCCCCAACTATCTTGCTGCCACTTTAACTCTAACTTATTCTGGTTTTGGCTCAGCATCCTGAGCCAAAACCAATGGACCTTCTTACATGGTCCATTTTACTTTCATTTCTTCCTCTTTGGCAACGTTGTCATTTTATTTCTGAATAAGTCAATATTCATGATGATAAGTCTTTCATACAGCTTCCTCAAAGTTTTTCTCTTGCTCCTACTTTGATCAATATCTTCTGGCCCTCTTTTAGTTTGAATATTAATTTACATTAAGCTTCATCAACCTTCGTAACCTTCATTATTTATTATTTATTATTATTATTTATATATATTGTATATATGTTTTTTCTCAAGATCACCTGGTATACCCAAATATGGGAGGGAGCATCCTTTTGCCTTTCAGCCCCACTCCAGGGGCCCTCAGACAGTTGCATTCACGACAAACCAGTTATACTATATATAATTTTTTTTACTGATAAATAAATAAAGGGAGACTAGTATAGATCTATTTCAAGCTATTTAGCTCTCATCAGCTAACCATACCCTTATGGGATTCGAACCTGGGCTGCTTGCCTTGTCAGGCAATTGCTTTACCCTCTAAGCCACAGGTTCTCCTCCCTATATCAGCTGAACCAGGGGAAGGATTATATGCTTTTTCTGTCGAGTCACCTGGTATACCCAAATATGGGAGGGAGCATACTGCTTCCTTTCGCCTTTCGGCCCCAATCCAGGGGCCATGCAGGCAGTCGCTTTCACGACAAACCATTTTTTCTTTATATAACATTTTTGCTGATAAAGTTCGAATCTATACTAGTCTCCCTTTCTTTCTTTATGAGCAAAAATGTTATATATATATGTGTGTGTGTGTGTGTGTGTGTGTGTGTGTGTGTTTGTNGTCTGGAAGTTGATTCATAGCAACTTGATTTCTTAGCTTGTTGATTTGAAACATTTTGTTGCTTATCCAAGTAGCTTCTTCAATTCAGTGGAATGTCCAGTGGAATCGTCTAACAATATTCACCTCTTTGTATTTCTTTTATTTGAGAGTTATGTTATAAATGATTATAATTAACAGTAACACACACACACACTGAATATATTTGTGTATATATATGTATATGAATATATATGTACATGCACACACACACAAACACACACATACACACACACGCTTGAGGCTATATATTCTCTTACACCATATAGTTGCCAAAGACTTACTGACAGGCTAAGTACAATATTACGGTGCCATCTAGTGCTTGCTGTTCTCCTGATGGATTACAACTCTTGAAACAGATATTTCTCTCTGCGTTCATTGAAATCTGTATCTACATCGCTGCACGAATACAGAGATATCCTGGTTATATTTACGCAGCATGCTAGGTAATCAACAAACACACACACACACACACAAATGTACATAAATAAGTTCAAGGCTGATATGGTTAGTGTATATACACACACACACACACACACACACACACACACACACACACACCTGTTAGGTCTTTCTTGCCTGGATGAGTGTTTTGTGAAGCCAGCCACTATATTTCCAGGATTAAGAAATGTACTACTACAAAGGAAAATAGACACACAATTTGGGACATTCCCATTAATAGAAGTCTCTAAAAAGACACTACATGTCAAAATCATTGTTGGAACAAGAAGCTATACCTTAGTACATAATAAATCAAATTGCACAGGAAAATGAATGTGATTGAGAACAGTTCCAAATGTATACCTGAATTTGGACAAAAGTGAGATTTTCTAAAGGAGTCAGAATTACAGGTTTCTCAATATTTTCAGAGACATTTTATAAGACAGGCTTTATTGGAGATATGGAATAAATTCAAACAGCAGAACTACAGGAAGTTTCCAATTTGGTTATCTACATTAGAAGCGTTAGTGCATCCCAATCTTATCAAGCAGGGAAAATATATTACCTACAAGGATATAATAAATGAAGAAGGGAGATTGAAATCGAGGCAAGAACTAAAAGAACAAGGGATAGAATTGGAGTGGTGGTCCTATCTACAAATCCAATCACGTTACTTGAAGGATATGAAGAGTGGGGTATCAATAGGGAATTAATGACAACTGCCCTTGAAGAAGAGAGTTGCTCTTTTTCTGATTTTATTAATTCCAGCTCTTCTCTAAGTGACTGTACCTACAGGCAGAAAGAAATGTTAATCATGGTGGCAAAGATGATCTTTACTGAATGGAAGGATGCATTTTTCACTGATCCACTTTTTCTTTTAAATATCCCACAGCACTTCTGCAGTCTTTCAAAGACTCTCCAATTCTACAGGAGCATTTTCATAGCTTAGAAAGAACCCAACATACAAGAATGTTCTATTCAATGAATATATAGTATTTGGCCCATTAAATTCTGACTCTCACTCAAAGTTTTAAAATTATAATCAGTACAATTTCTAACAAGCCTCCAAAGTAATATCTATAACAAAGTTTGTGTGTGTGTGTGTGTGTGTGTGTGTGTGTGTGTGTGTGTGTGTGTGGTGTATGTGTATCTATGTATGTATGTATGTATGTATGTATGTATGTATGTATGTATGTATGTTTCAGTTAAATATGGAACATGTCAACTATCTGCAAAACAATTAAGGATAATATATTTTAGAACTGTAGAGTTGTCTGGAAGTTGATTCATAGCAACTTGATTTCTTAGCTTGTTGATTTGAAACATTTTGTTGCTTATCCAAGTAGCTTCTTCAATTCAGTGGAATGTCCAGTGGAATCGTCTAACAATATTCACATCTTTGTATTTCTTTTATTTGAGAGTNGGTATGTATGTTAATACAATAGAATGAAATTGGATAAGATAGACTTAAAATGATTATGGATAGAAGTATGATGTTTTTATATATGTAAATACTGAATAGACCAAATGTATATAAGTAGTAAGGTATATATGATACTTATCTTATAATTTAGTATGTAGGGCAAAGATAATTGCCAGGACAGTTACACTGTGTCCAAAGTTTTAATGTGTATTTAATACAAAATTTTTTTAAAAAAAAGAATTACCGGTTTCTGCAAACAGGTTCTAATAGCTTTATATAATTGGTTATCTTTACAAATTTGGGCTATTTTGATTCTTGTAAATGGATGCTTCAAAGATTAGGTGGGAAATACACAATCCAGAATACATTTAAAAATGTACCTGTTAATGGCTAAATTATTTTCATTCTCCTTTGGAATAAAGATTTATCTTCAGAACAGGATCTGTGCTAAAATTAGGGACTGGCTAGATTTTCTATGCCGATTATTTACAAGTAGTTCTCGACTTACAACAGTTTGCTTAGTGACTGTTTGAAGTTAAAAAAGTGACATGACTATTTTTCATACTTAGGACCGTTGCAGCATCTCCATGGTCACATGATTTACATTTGGATGCTTGACAACTGACTCACATTTACAACGTTTCCAGTGTCCCGCAGTCATATGATCCCCTTTTGCAACCTTCTGACAAACAAAGTCAATGGGGAAACCAGATTCACTTAACAACCCTGTGACTAACTTAACAACTGCAGTGCTTCACTTAACAACTGTGGCAAGAAAAGTTGTAAAATGGGGCAAAACTCACTTAACAAATTTATCACTTAGCAACAGAAATTTTGGGCTCAATTGTGGTCATAAATTAAGGACTACCTGTATTATGCCCTAATAGACTACACACATTTGGAAGTGCCAGTAATTGGGAATGAAGTCTTGTGAAGCAAGATTGGGGGAGTCGAGTAAGTTTAGATTTGAGAAAAGCCTACAGAGAAAGGATGCCACACACTCAAGACTTGACTTCTGTCTTTTCAGGCATAATGTTCTGAGTATGTATGAAGTTAAATTCTGCTTAAATCCTTGGGAAAAAATCTTGTTCGGGGTATGAGCATTTTGAGAATCAAAACAATTGCCAAGGGACAGAGAAGGTCCCTCTTCCCCGAGGTATTCCAGCAAAGTTTGGATTAGACAGCTGTCTCTGTAGATTTCTTTAATTTCTTTCCCTGAACAGATGGCTGGATGTGATGACCTAAATAACCCATTAGAAGTCCTTTATTTTATTTTTATTTTTTATTTGCACATATGCCATATATCATCACCATCATCATCAGGATCTCAGTTCTTCTAAGGATGGATAATTTTGAAAGGGAACAAAAAAATGAACGCATGTATAAAAATGCTGAAGAATGCTTTGTGTTATGCAACATGAACACAGTAACAAACAAATAAATAAATCCCAGGCAATTCTTTGGTGAAATCAGACTGAGGAGTGATTGGCGCTTAGTGAAAGCTGCCAGGTGTTTGCATCATTCTCGTTTAATTTTTTCAGGGGAAAAAAAAAACCCTCAGTAAGTGTTTCAAACAACAAAATGCGAAGCAAGGCACTTCAGTAAGTGAAATGTTGATGCTGCCGCAAAGAACACAGAAGAATGGGTTTTGTAGAGAGGTGAAGTGACAGCAGGTGATTTCCATAAGCATCTTGTAATAGGTGGATCTAAATTTCACGATACACTTGGATGCCGTGGATTGCAATAGCAATTCAGCAACAAAAGCACCATTCAAGTGTGTTGAAAGACAATGCACACACCCTCGCCTACAAAAGGGGGAGAATCGAGAAGCGTCAATGAGGGCTTCGGAATTTGCTCTTTGTTTTTTGTGTCACATTAATATTTAAGGGACAGTGACACCTGTGTTGGAGTGTCTTCAGGGAGCATTTGTGTGGCACTTGGCTCTTATCTCTAAAATTCTAATATGGGTAAGCAACAGTATTTATGGAAATAGCTAGTCAAGTGCAATCAAGGGTATGTTTACGGGAAGAGAAAGGAAAACGATTCATGGAAAGCACTTTACTTGCTACAGTAAACGAAGATAGTTCTTTTCATTGTGAGTAAACTTGATTTTGCTCTTTAGCAAAAATTATTCAATATGAAGCATAGAAGCCTGCCCTCATCATGCAAAATTCAGATTATATTAATGGTGGTATAATGTTGAAGAAGCTCAGATCTAGCCATGGTCATAGAAGCTGCCTGGGTGACTTTGCTGGTCATTGACTGAATAAATATTATTGATTGATCGGCTGTGTGCCTCAGAGTCAGTTGCATATTCTCTCAGCCCTACCTACTTCATGAGAGGAAGGAGCATGTAGAGATAAAAATAGAAAAAAGGGATGCAATTTTAAAAGTGCATTTCATACAGAAATGTTTTTTGAATCAAACCTCTCAATCAAGCAGTATCTTTGCAGTAATTTATGTTGTGTTTCTTTGGAGACATGTATCTAACTCTGATTTAAACAAAATGAAGCATGTTTTCTGAAATTTCTTGAAAGCATTCTTTCTCAAACTCAATTTTTTCTCCTACCTTCACTGGAACTTCCTTTCCACTTCAACATTTTTAAAAATACCATCATCATCATCCTCACCCTCATCATCATTATCAATCTCTTCTGTAGAAGTCTAATATTAGTTCTTCCTAATGGACCAAAGAAAATTAATATATTTGAAATATTTTGTTTGAACTGAAAGGCACTTGTTCTCACTACTCATTCTCAAATTCAAAATGATGATCATCATATTCAGAACTAGGTTTTCAGCATAATTTATTCATACTATATATCAGGGATGAAATCCAGCAGGTTCTGACAGGTTCTGGAGAACCGGTAGCGGAAATTTTGAGTAGTTCAGAGAACCGGTAGCGGAAATTTTGAGTAGTTCGGAGAACCGGCAAATACCACCTCTGGCTGGCCCCAGAGTGGGGTGGGAATGGAGATTTTGCAATATCCTTCCCCCAGGAGTGGGGAGGGAATTGGGATTTTGCAGTATCCTTCCCCTGGAGTGGGGGGGAATGGACATTTTGCAGTATCCTTCCCCTGCCATGCCCACCACACCACGCCCACCAAGCCACACCACACCACCAAGCCACACCCACAGAACCGGTAGTAAAAAAAATTGGATTTCACCACTGCTATATATTCATTCTCTAAGCACTGCTGACTTGCATTGAGTATTATCTTAGCGACTAATTTGAAGTCCCTGCATTTAGAAGTTTCAATATCCTTCCACATTCAATACTCAAACCTTGTGGTGTGAGAGAGTTCAGATTTGCCTGTTCTCAAAGGCCAACCACAAATGTCACAACATATTTCTGCCCTGGCCCCATGCAGTACATAATTCATGTGCATTCTGACAAGCAGAACAATGCCATGTGTCAATTTTGCTGCAATCAAAGAGACACAGGAAAACACTGCAAGAATGCTGAACTGTGCCACTCATCATATTTTATTGTGTGACTGAAATACTGCCCAACTTCAAAAGGTTGATAGACTTCTGAAAGAGGTCAGATGAATGGCAAAAAGAGAAAAGTTGTATTTTATTTTATTTTTTTGCTAAATTTCATGATTGGCATGAAAAAACCTTGCACTTCCCCAAGGATAATTAATAACTCACTTGAAAGAGAAATGTATAAAGCTGAAAGAAAAAATAGCTAATCACTTTATATCAGAAGATACCAACATTAGCTTTAACGTTTGGGCTTCAGATTTTGGGTAAATTATGTCTTCAGTATCTTGTTCCTTTTCAGTCTTCTTGATTTTGCTGTGTTAAAAAAATACTATTTTTTAAAATAATTTTCATTCTATTGCATGGATAAGAAATTGCTTTCAAAAATGACCAAAAAAAAATACGAAATTGACATGGATGGAAAGGATTGCAATAAGATAGCCTTGGTTCCTTATTAATTTTCATCCTCTGTATATATATGCATTCATTTCTAACTTGATGCAAAGAACAAGCCATGGTGATGTAGTGATTAGAATACAATACTGCAGGCTACTTCTGCTGACTACCAGCTGCCAGCAGTTTAGCAGTTTGAGTCTCACCAACTCAAGGTTGATTCAGCCTTCCATCCTTCCGAGGTCAGTAAAATGAGGATCCAGATTATTTGGGGCAATATGCTGACACTGTAAACTGCTTAGAGAAGGCTGTAAAAGATTGTGAAGTGGTATATACAGTAAGTCTAAGTGCTATTGCTATCATTTGCTAATAGTCTAAACTCTGAGATCTTTGATACATAGACCAAAGTCTAAATCAACTGGGAAGTGAAAAAAACCCAAACATCTCTAGTATAATTTCATCCAGACTCTTGCTATTACTGTCTAGAGATTGGCATGAAGGTGATAGGGCAGAATTTCAAGGAGGCTCTTTGCTTTAACAAATGTTTGTTTGATATATCCTTGCAAAACACCTTTTTAAAGTAATGTGAGCCTATTCCATTTCTTTCAGCATTCCTCCAAAGGAAGCTTTTTGAAACTAAGAATGTTTGTCTGAACACCCACACATCACCTTTCTTCTGTCTGCATTCTATACCAGTTGTTTCTTTTCTTTGTACATACATTAGAAAAAAGGATATAAAATATTTGATTTATAAAAATTTAAGTGCAGAATTTATTTCTGCAGGAAAAAGAAAAAGGGAGGGAGGGAGGGAGGGAGGAAGGAAGGAAGGAAGGAAGGAAGGAAGGAAGGAGGAAGGAAGGAAATTTGTATCTAAAGCAATAAACAGAAAAATCATAATAATCATGAGAGAGAAAAAGAGAACAAGCTCTTTTTATTTCATTGAGCAACAAAACAAAGCTTTGCAGACTAAAACTACAACTGTCCCATTGAAATAATGGTGCAATTTACACACTGTAACAGAATAACAGAGTTGGAACGAATCTTGGAAGTCATCTAGTCTGACCCCTTGCTCAAGCAGGAAACCCTATACCATTTCAGACAAATAGTTGTTGAGTCTTTTCTTGAAAACCTCCAGTGTTAGAGTACCCACAACTTCTGGTAGCAAGTTGTTCCACTGATTAATTGTTTTCACTGTCAGGAAATTTCTCCTTAGTTCTAGGTTGGTTCTCTCCTGTAAGAAATGGCTGAAATGTCTGGTCCCTCTCATGCACTATAAAACCATACTACCAATATAGCTACTTCTTGGTGTAGTAGCTACGGGACTACAGCTAGAAACCAGGAAACTGAGTTTTACTCCTGCCTTTGGCATGAAACTATATAGGTGACTGTGAGCCAGTCACTTTCTCTTAGACTAGGAGGCATTGGCAAACCACTTTTAAAAAACTGTGCCAGGAAAACTGCAAGTGTTTATCCAGGCTCATCAGGAGTCAAGACTAACTTGACAAGAAAGAAGGAAGGAAGGAAGGAAGGAAGGAAGGAAGGAAGGAAGGAAGGAAGGAAGGAAGGAAGGAAGGAAGGAAGGAAGGAAGGAAGGAAGGAGACAAAGACAAAGAAGAATAGAAAGAGATAAAGATAAAGATGATAAAGATAAAGGTAAAGGTAAAGATAAAAGTAAAGATAAAGATAAAGATACAGATACAGATACAGATACAGATGATACAGATGATACAGATACGGAAGGAACAGATACAGATACAGAGACAGAGACAGAGACAGAGAATACATTTAATGTATTCAAATGATGTTTATACCTATATATGTTATCTAATACATGCTTGACAAATAAATAAAATAAATAAAATAAAAACAAGGGAGGGAGGGAGAAAGAGAAGAGAAAAAGAGAAAACAAACCTACTCCATAGTGTAGGGATCAACATATTATAAAAATAGGAATATGGAAAGGCAGAATCATGGAGAGAAGTAGCAGCAAAATGTCCTAGTAAGAATAATAGTAGTAATAATACTAATATAGTATAAATCACTTATGTTTTGGATTGTTACAGTCTTCAGCCATATAGTTAATATTTTATATCACTTCTTTGTGTAACCTATAATACTGATTAGTATCTATCTCAAAGCACAATTGTTTTGCACAGGACACTCCCCCATAAATATTTTTCCAATAGCTTCCTTTAATAATAATAAAATCATATTGCAATGAAATATGATTTTGAAAAGTATTATTATTATTTCCAAAGTTCATTGGGTTTTAGCATTATGACCAGGTTGAGATTGGTATTTAAATTAATTGTGACAGCCATATCAATTAGATGTGTGACTTTTAAAGCTAATTAGAGTATTAGGGGTTTTAATTGGGTGTCTGTCTTAGTGAAATATCTAATTTATGCATTAAATTAATGAAATTAAGATGGAATCATTATAAATTTCCACTTTTATAGTTCCGGAAGCTCTACAGTTGCATGTCATATTTAAATAAATTGAAGTTTCATCTCTGCCACCTTTTCTTGGAATTCGAAATATTATTTTCTTTTTTCCAGTTTCAAACTAGGTAGGTTTTATTCTCAAATCCTTCCAATCGACCAGTGTATGCTATTAAGCAAAACAAGCGTGGGATTAAAACCATTTGAACAGAGAGAGAGAGAAAAGAAAAGCAATTGATAAATAACCAGCTGCTTACAATCATTTTTCATTCATTCAAAACTGTAACCATTGGCTGCATATTGGTTAGATATTAGGTTACAAAAACTATTTCAAGGGACATGTGATGAAGCCTGTTGACTAACATGACACACATCTTTTCAAGTCATCAGGTCAACTACATCTTCTGAATGGCTTTTATGGCTCGGTGCCTTGAGTTCCAAAGCTCATTGGGTTTTAGCATTATGACCAGGTTGAAGTTCTTCCCAAGGTGTCTATGCATTCATGCATATGTGCAGAAAACAATACATCTAGGACTTTTCAAAGAGGGTCTACACACTATGGAGATTTCAGAGAACATTTGTTTGGCAGTTTTTCCATAGGTTCATTGCTTTTACCATTTGACATTTGTTTTTTCTCCATCCTTGATGTTTCTGAACAATATTTGGAGAATATTGAAGCTATCTTGTTTCAATTTATCAGTTTTAATAGTTTTTTAAAATATATTCACCATATTACCTCCCCACACCAAAAGGAGGAGGCAGCCACAGATGTTTTAATGGTTCCGCATTATAACCTGTGGTTGAATTTTTTTTATTGAAAATATTTGAAATGAACATAGTGATCCTAGTTAATTTTAATTGTATTTGGGCCTCTAATGGAAATGAGTATTTATTGTCTATTTCTGTTCTTGTTCTGTTCTGTTCCTATTTAGTCTGACTATACTGACTTTGAAACTTTAAAAATGAAATGATAATATTCGCCATGGCTGATTAAGACCGATTTGACTTTCACCAAAGGTGGTATTCAGCAGGTTCTGACCAGTTCTGGAGAACCGGTAGCGGAAATTTTGAGTAGTTCGGAGAACCGGTAAATACCACCTCTGACTGGCCCCGCCCCCATCTATTCTCTGCCTCCCGAGTCCCAGCTGATCGGGAGGAAATGGGGATTTTGCAGTAACCTTCCCCTGGAGTGGGGAGGGAATGGAGATTTCACAATATCCTTCCCCTACCACGCCCACCAAGCCAAGCCACGGCCACCAAGCCACGCCCACAGAACCCATAGTAAAAAAAAATTAATCCCACCACTGACTTTCACCCATTCATATAGAGTTGTGGCTTAACCATATTTGGTCAACCAAAGGCATACAAGGAGGACGTAGCCATGTTTAATGAGTTCTGTTTAAATGATCTTCAAAAATATTCTCAAGCTTTAGTTCTGATCATAATAAAATCTGATCTCTTAATGAAATATTTTGTTGTACATGCTGTAATATGCACATTTGATGATCGTGGTGGAGCCGTGGTGGCGCAGTGGTTAGAATGCAGTACTGCAGGCTACTTCTGCTGACTGCTGACTGCCAGCAATTTCGCAGTTCGACTCTCACCGGGCTGAAGGTTGACTCAGCCTTCCATCCTTCCGAGGTGGGTAAAATGAGGACCCAGATTGTTGGGGGCAATATGCTGACTCTGTAAACCGCTTAGAGAGGGCTGTAAAGCACTGTGAAGTGGTATATAAGTCTAAGTGCTATTGCTATCATTTTAATTGCCAATTTATTGAATTGAATGAATTTATTGAATTACAAACTGCAGTATTCTTACCCAAAAGGCAAGATAATAAGGTGTTGCAGCAAATCTTAAATATAAAGATCTGAAACTGGATCATCCTAAATCACAAAATCTGCTTGTGCATATATGAGTGTGTGCATTTTGAAATAACATACAATCTCATGCATAAACAATGAAAAAAAAAGAATTAATTTACATAGAAATAGGGCTATCACATATTATGTGTGAAGATCACCACCCCTGCTAAAAGATTTGCATTTGACATTTCAGTTTTAACAGGCAATTAAATTTCAATTTGGACTATGATGGAAACAAATCTTTTATCCCATGCTTGCCATGAAAATAAGTATACATTGTTATATCAAATGGCATTGTTGTTAAAGGCTTTGTGTTATAATAACTTGAAGAAAATTGCTAATATGAACTTTGTTAAATTTATGAGAGCCATTCTATATGAGCATTTCCAAATAGATCCTAACCTACAAGTTCCAAGGGTGTCTATGCTATATTTGACATAGTAATTATCAAAAGATTATAATCTGATTTGGAATATGGCAATTTGATGCAAGGAGATAGATGGGCATTGTAGAAAAGAATGTGAACCCTTCTTGATCAATTAGCTTGAAAATAACCTGGTTGCTTTTCAAACTGACAGGAAGATTGTTGTAACCATCAAAGGATTTGGCTCAAAGAGAAAAGGTTGCTCATGGATGTTTGGCATTTCTTCTCTTTTTAAATGTCTTCTTCAAAAATAAAACTTCAAGAGTTAATTATATGGGTGACAAAGTTTAACTGTCCCAACCCTATCACAAAATACAGCAGAAGCAACAATATCAGGAAAGCATCTCTTTTCTTCTCTCACCACTGTACAGAAGTTTTAATAAATAATTACATCTTCAGCCGATAAGGGTTTTTCTTTGGTGACTTTGATTTTATTATTTATTTGTTTAATTTGTATCTCACCTTCATTATTTTTACAATAACTCAAGGCAGTGAACATATCTAATATACCTTCCTCCTCCTATTTTCCCCACAACTCTGTGAGATGAGTTGGGCGAGAGAGAGTGATTGGCTCAGGGTCACCAGCTGGCCTTCATGGCACAGGTGGGACTAAAACTCATGGTCTTCCGCTTCACCACTAGACCAAACTTTTCAGAAGTGGTTTTCCTCTGTCTTCTTCCTAAAGTTGAGAGGTCCTGGTAGGGCCCAAGGCAGCGGTGAAATCTACTTACCTTCCCTACCGGTTCGGAAGCATGCACTTTGCGAGCGAGTGCACGCGAGTGCCACCACTGCATGCACTTTTTCACCCTCTGCGCATGCGCAGAAGGCTTTGCGCATGAGCAGAGGGTTAAAAACAAGAAAATGGTGATGTCCGAGCGGGTGGGCAGAGCCTCACGCTGACGCCGCTACCGGTTCTCTGAACCACCGGCGGCCGCCGCTACCGGTACGCCTGAATCGGGGCGTACCAGTAGGATTTCACCACTGGCCCAAGGTCACTTACTTGGATTTGTTCCTAAGGCAGGACTAAAAGTCACAATCCTCCAGCTTTCAGCCACTATACCAGCCTGCCTCTCTGATAAGCATAGTAATAATTTATCTCCATTACATATACTGAAAACTGATTTATATTTACATATTCTTTATTTACTCCCTTCATTTATGTGCAGTGTATCAGCTCGATTCTGCTCCTCTTGGTAGTTACTTTCTCGAGGAGCAAGCTCATGTGTGTGTGTATGTGTATGTATACTCATACATGCAGATACCCACTCATTCATACATATACACAGAAAATGCAAACAACAGAAACAAGTAAATTAAATATGAAAAAAAAATGAAAAATAAAATCATTGACCTTTAAAGGTTAAAGAGATTTGCAAATGTTTTTAAAAACGGAAATGTCAAAGCTAAATGCAATACCTGGTATAAGTATTTCCTATCCTGGAAGTGAAGCAATATAAATTTTCATCAGCATGGTTGAAATTCTATAGGAGAATGCTTCAACCGCAGTCTTAACTCCAAATGAAGGCAAATATACATGTTGTTGAGTCCTCGGAGTTACAGGATAATGTTGCAAGATCCAGTCTGGGTCGGTCACTTTGACCAAAGGTTTAGTCTTCTGAGCTTTTAGGTTTGTGCTGGACTCCATCCTCGGGGAACTTCTGTCTCTCCAGAACGTGTACTTTGGGCTATTCTATGCAGAGTATTTACATGGTGCCTTCCTATTGGTTGACTGGTGTGTTGATGGCTGGCAATTGGCTTTTGTTTTCTTATGCTGCCAAGTCCCTTGTTCTGCCAAGGAAACAACAGCCAATCGTCAGCCATCAACATGCCAATCAACCAATAGGAAGGCACCACATAAAAACAACACATAGAATAACCCAAAGTATACACTCTGCTTGAGAGAAGTTCCCTGAGAGTCCGAAAGCTCGGAAGACTAAACTTCTGGTCCCAGAGACTGACGCAGATTGGATCTTGAAACAGTCTTAACTCCTACACAGATTTGTAAATGCAAGGGAAATCCAATTTTATTTATATATCACTTTTAGGGACTGCCCATCTCCCTCACAGAGGGATTCTGTGCCCCATTTTGTATTGTTGACTTAGCTCCACCACTTCTTTGGCTAGGTTCCATTCACTGGAATGCAATGCCCAGACTTGGTCCTCAAAATCCAAATATGGCTGGACCAAAATAGTGCCGCTGAGGCAGGGGTGAAATGCAGCCGGCTCTATCTGGCTCACCCGGTACGGTAGGGCCGACTGCGCAAAGCCCCGCCCACCCACACGGACATCATGACGTCCCTTTTTTGGGACAATTTTCAGCATCTGTGCATGCGGCGCATGATTTTCAGCATCTGCGCATGCGGCGCACACACATTTGCAAGCCGGTAGGGAAGGTAAGTGAATTTACCCCCTGCTCTGAGGTGTGTATGTTTTATGTGATGCTAAAGGTATAAGCAACTTTCCTAAGATTTTTTTTTCTTCTGTCCTCTCTTTCTTAAAATCACCTAGCCTGGATAAGAATCACAAGAGTAGATCTCTTGCCAAGGTCACAGCTGATAGAAGCATCTGGTGATCAAAGAAAAAAGTGGAATCAGTCCCTTTTAGTATGTTTCAGCTAAAGACACTTATTGTTCAGCCATAGTTGCATATTAATTGCACAACACATACATGCACATTTCCCTCCTTAATGAGCGTATCCATAGACAGGTCCTGTCCCATAGACGAATCTAATCATTATTCTACATTCGTTAAATAATAGAAAAGAGTTAACTTTCTTTATCATCCATTGTAACAGGCAGCTGAAATTTCCATCCTAAGCACAGTGGATTCCTTCTTTCATCCCCATTTTTTTATTTTAAAAAAAATCCTTACATGAAATGCTATTAGTCACATTTCAAGGCATTAGGTAGGAGATCCACCCTTCGCCCTCCATTTTGCTAAATGACAACTGTTAAATGCAAGAGTAACTGCATGACAAGGGTATTTCCATGACATCAAAAGAGAGAAAAAGGATTAAAGTGAGTTTATTCAACATTGTGATTGTCAGTTTTCTCTTATCATGGGGCAGCTTTAAATATAAACACAGCTCTAGCCCCTCCCTGGAATAAGTTAATGTGCTACTATATTCTTAAGAAAACTACTGAAGCCTATCTTTTATAGACAGCCATCCCAGGAAGATTCTCTGCATTTATATGGTCAGCTGCAAGGTGTCATTCTCTTTTCACCAATCCTCCTTTTGATCAGCTTGCAGGTTTTGACAGCTTAAAGATTCCTTTTAACGGCAGCTGTGTGCAGTACTATATAGATGTTTCCATATGACGGGTTTCTCTCCAGCCTTCTTGGTTTTACAGTCAAATAGAGATTTGGGCTCTCCAAAGTCTCTCACCCTCTCATATTCCAGAGTGACTAATCATCCTATTTGATATTACAAACATTCTCTCTTAAATATGAGAGTCTGCAACTCAAAGGGAATGTACCAAAAGATTTCATACATGTCAGTATCTAGCATTATAATATAACTAGTAGCTGGATACCCGTGCTTCACTATGAAACTATGTGATTGGGCTTGATAAATTGACAGTTAAAGCTTGAAAATTAATGAGTAGTTATGATTGGGCTTGATACATTGACACCTAAAGCTTGAAAATTTATGTAGAATGTGTAACTCCTTAGCATCAGAGCGTGTTAATATAAGGCAACTGGCAGTTGGAACAGAGTTCTTTTCAGGTGGGTAGGGGGAGTAGAATGTCTAAACTCCCAGCCCACAGGCCAGATCAGTCACGAGATGAGTCACGCACTGGCCACGCCCACGCCCAGTTTAGCGAAGGGGTAGCATCAGAGCGTGTTAATATAAGGCAACTGGCAGTTGGAACAGAGTTATTTTCAGGTGGGGAGGGGGAGTAGAATGTCTAACTCCTTAGCATCAGAGCGTGTTAATTTAATACTGTATAAGAAATACTAATGATCTGATGGTCATTTCGAAAAATCCTTTCTTAGCGAGCACCTAGAAGCCAAGAGGAACATATGTGCCAAGTTTCAAGTTTGTAGGCTTTACAGTTCTGGAGATTTCGTGATGAGTGAGTGGTATTTGGCTTTTATACTGTATATATAGATGAGTGGGCACAGGTATTCTGCAAGCAGGGATTTAAAATAGCTTAGTATGGGAACATCTGGGATGCCATCTTTTATTCTTATCCCTTCCGTATCTTGCCAAGTTCTGTTGGTCAGCGCTCTGTCATATCCTTTCAAACAGGATACACCCCTAATACTTTTCTTTCTTTTTTTCTTTGCTTTTGCTTTTAGTAATTAGAATCTGCTTAAACCCAGATCAAAGGTTGTATTTCTCTGAAGGTTGGAATTATCCAGATGATCATATCATTTTGACAGTTAGGTGAAATCGTTTCCCATTTTGCCTCTCTAATTACAGCAGGATTGTTGATTGAGTAAGTGTTTTATATGTGATCTTCCTAAATGGTCAGGCAGTGTTCCCAATCTAAAGGGAAAAAAATGTAACAATTTAAAGACAATCTCTGTGGGATCCTGGACTGCATCTGATGAAGAACTCATATTCGGATTGGATTGCTTCAGATTCAGGTAAATTGTGAAACTAATCCTCAACTGAATAGTTTTGGAAAGATTATTTAATAAAAGTTGAATTCCCCAAAGGAGCTTTTTCTGAAAGGCAACTGGATTTCATGTTGTTGTTGTTTCCTTTAAACATGTTTCTTTTTTTTCCTTTTTTTAAAAATAGCCTTTATTAATTTTCCCATTAAAAAAAACAACATACATATATATATAAAAGACATACATACATACATTTGACTTACAACATAAAACAAATATATGATGTAGCCACTTCTACGTCAACAACAAATATAACAATAAAAATTTCCTTTTACAGCTTATTCATATTATTTTCTTATATATTTACAGTTTACAATAAATTCATTCTTACTCTATTCTAATATTCTAATACAAAGTAATCTAAATTCACTAAGTTGAGTCACCCATTATTTTCTTTTTCAACAACTATTTCCTTTGTGTTACATAGCGAAAAAAATGTTTCACTTGTCATCCAAGAAACTTCTTCAATTCTGAAGAACGAAAGAAGCTGCTTAGATGAGAAGTGAAATCTTTTCAAAATAATAATAATAATAAAAAAGTCAAGTTGCTTTTTGGAAAAAGCTCCTTTGGGACAACCATGACCTGGATGATTGAAAATCTCCACAGACAAGTCCTCAAAGGGTTTCCATTCAGCATCTGCACCTCCTTGAAGATTCACTAGAGATTTGAGAGTTCACTAGAGATTTCACTAGAGATTTGAGAGTTCAGAGTATTTTTGAAAGACATGCAAGTTGTTGTCAGTACATGAGCATGTAGTAGTTTGATTTTTTTGGTATGTGAGTTCACAAAATAAAATCTTTATATATTTTTCTGCTGGTTCTCATTTAATTTGATGTCACATTCTTCTTCAAATGAGAAGAGATTTGAGTAAGGTGCTTTGTTTTGTGTCTGCTGAATTATGAAATGCCTGAGTTTGTGAGATAGTCTTGACTTTTCTTGCACAACGTTTTTCTGTTGCCTGCAGCTACTGCTTACATTAAATCCCAAGGAACCATTCTATTACCAGGACGGAATTCATCTCATGAGGGTTTCTTAGTAGTCATCATATGGAAGATTTGCACCTGAGAAAATGTTGGGAAAATGTCCATTTCCCCTGAAGAAACTCATTCAGTTTTCAGTCCAACCAAGCTCTCATGGAGTGGAGCATTGTCAAGAGCATTTCTGTCTAGCATTAAGCAAGTAGTGGTAAAGAAATCACCTTCTGCACTTTTGTAATGGCATTCTCTGCTTTATAGTAGCACCACAACTTTCAGAATATGCTGCTAACATCGAAGCATCCATTTCCAAAATTGAATGCATCATCTCAGATTAAATCTTGAAATCTATGCATTTCCTTTCTTTTTCTCCTCCTACTTTTCTTTTACATGTGACTTCCCCCACCCCCGCCCAGCAGCTGTAGCAATTAAATTTTGCCTTTAATGCACATTACAACCCATTCCTTCTTCCTTTGAGGCTGGCCTGGTTCCCTGTGGGAGGCTGCATGTTTAGAATGGCAAGGCCTCTGAACTACAGTACAGAAAGGTACAATCGCAAAGGCCTGAGGCTGTCTGTGGGTTTTTGACAATGAAAGAAAGACATGAAGAAGTCACACAATAAAGATTTAGCCTTACCTAGGGAATGACAGAGCAAAGGTGTCAAGCTCACTTTGCTTAACAACTGTTAGACTTCTATTACCAGCACACAACACCTGTAGACAATGAAATTTTAAGGAGAGAAAGGGAAATAACTTGATAGAACTTTTAGTTGCAATCTAAAGTCACAATGCTTTAAGGATGTCACAACTCTTTTTTATTTTAATTATGTTGGGTTCCATATTTTGACTGTGGAGCACAATCCCAAAGAAGGGATACAGTTTATATGATATAATAAGATATCCACAAAAAACCTCCCCCAGAGATACATAAGCCCCATGTAGAGTAAGAAAGTTTACCCTGATAGGGATAATTGGAAAGATATTTATTGTTTTAATGTCTTTTAAATTATTTTAGAATTGTAAGCTCTCAGAGAGTTTGAGTTGGATCACTACAGAAAATGAATGAATGAATGAATGAATGAATGAATGAATGAATGAATGAATGAATGAAGTAAAAGAAAAGGTTAAAGCATTTTTGAAACTCCAGAACTACAAAATAACATTTTAAAAATGGCTCGGGCAGGAGCCTTCCAAGTCACTGAGCAGATACTGATACTTTAGCCCAGGAGTGTCAAACTCATGTCGTCATGGAGGTGTCACATGACGTATTGGGACTTTTTCCCCCTTTGCTAAACTGGGCGGGGGTGTGGCCAGTGCATGACACATCCGGGCCCCAGGCCGCGAGTTTGACAGCCCTGCTTTAGCATTTAGGTGATTTCCTGGTCAAGTCTATCTAAGTGAGACTAGTAAAATGGTGAGGACCTGGATTTTGCTCTAGGCCCTGGGATCAGTTGTTGATGGAGATAAGTGGAGATAAGTGTTGATGGAGTTGCTGTTTAAGTGGAGGAATGCAAGCATTAGCAGGAAATTTTCTCCTCTAAGAGAAAAAATGCAGTAACCATTTAATCAATATAGATTTCAGTGGCCTCTGAATTTAAATGTAATTGACTCTGAATTGCCATTCATTCTTTCATGACTCCTTGAAATATGTACATTTGGATCGGTAGGACAAGGCTGGGGGCTAGATAGAAAGATTTAAATTTAGATAATAAAATGAAAAATATATTCTTTGCCTAAGAAATAGGTTCATATGTATTTATCAAAGCAGATATTAATAAAAATAATGCCAGCACAACTCTTTCAGAATCCTTTCTTCTCTCCCTCCTTCCCTTTTGGAAACTGATTTTACCCTACAAGGTAAAAAGAAAATGTTCTAATTGTTGTTTTCTAATTGTTTTGGTTTAGGCCAGGAGTATGCAACCTTAAATACTCAAAGAGCCACTTGGGCCCGTTTCCCACAGAAAGCAAAACACTGGGAGCCACAAAACCGGTGTGGGCGTGGCCAACTCGACATCACTCATTCCCACCCAGTCACATGACCACCACCTCTAGCCATGCCTACCCAGGTTTTGTGGCTCCTCGTGTTTTCTTTTCTATGGGAAATAGGTATCTCCCTCTCCGTCTCTCTCCCTCTCTCTCTCCCATCTCTCTCCCTCCCTCCCTCCCTCCCCCCCTCGAATCTCTCTTTCTTAGAATAGAATAGAATAGAATAGAATAGAATAGAATAGAGTAGGCGTGGCCAACTCGACATCACTCATTCCCACCCAGTCACATGACCACCACCTCTAGCCATGCCTACCCAGGTTTTGTGGCTCCTCGTGTTTTCTTTTCTATGGGAAATAGGTATCTCCCTCTCCGTCTCTCTCCCTCTCTCTCTCCCATCTCTCTCCCTCCCTCCCTCCCTCCCTCCCTCGAATCTCTCTTTCTTAGAATAGAATAGAATAGAATAGAATAGAATAGAATAGAATAGAATAGAATAGAATAGAATAGAATAGAATAGAATAGAATAGAAAAGAATTATTTATTGGCCAAGTGTGATTGGACACACAAGGAATTTGTCTTTGGTGCATATGCTCTCAGTGTACATAAAAGGGGAAAAAAGAAAAAAGATT
>QLTV01001172.1:1067111-1080788 GCA_003457575.1 Thermophis baileyi | reverse complement strand
CCTAAGTAAACTAAAAGAAAAGAAAGGAAAAGAAAAGACAGAAGGTAAGAAAGAAAGAAAGAAAGAAAGAAAGAATGAAAAAAAGAAAGAAAGAAAGAAAAAAAGAAAGAAAGAAAGAAAGAAAGAAAGAAAGAAAGAAAGGAAGAAAGGAAGGAAGGAAGGAAGGAAGGAAGGAAGGAAGGAAGGAAGGAAGGAAGGAAGGAAGGAGGAGATGGACTGTTGGGGATTGTTAGACTTAGCACACCTGCTGAAACTCCTCTGCACCCTTTTGACTTCAAGGTTTGGGAGCAATAGCTTTCATACAGCCTGAATCCAGAATATTATGTTGTAAAGGTTGTGACAGCTGTGAGGAACGGTTTCTTCTTACATCTGAAGGCTTCCCACACAGCCCACGTTTAAAACAAAATATTTCCAAACTATCCCCTATTTTGAGACCGTCAGCAAATAGAAAACCGATAGCTCCCCAAACATTGCACATTTTGTTGTTGTTGTTGTTGCTGCTTACCAGTATGACATTCTCCAAAATTAAACATGATAGGGCATTAAGGTCTGTCAGTTTTATGTGGAATAGCGGTTCATTTCCATTTTGTGTGCTGATTAAGTGAGAGGAAGCGAGTGCATTTATTTTTAGAGAACAATTTGCTTCTTAGCATGGGTGTTCATGGAAATATAAAATAAGTTAGGACAAAAGAGGAAAAATCTACCCTAATGTGCCAAGAAAGAACAAGGTTGGCATTTTTATTAATCATCTAAAATAAAATTAATATGGTTTCTAGGCCATAAAGTGCAACATAAATCCATTTTCTATTATGGTGTGGCAGCTTTTCTCAGTTTAGTGAGACTTTATTTTAGGACTTCAAGACTTTCAAGTCTTTGGTTATGTTGACTGAAAGTTCTGAGAGTTTCAGTCCTAATATCTTTGGAAGCTTGGAGAATGGCATATGTCAACATTTTGTTGGAGGATACAGGCATTATATAGAACCCATTATTATAGATTTCTCCTTCTCTGTTGTGCTTACTTATTCTACTCCTATCTATTCTGCTCTCAGCTTTTGAAGCAAGTCAGATACTCTTTTTGGTACAGCACTCAAAAATACTGTTCCTAATCCTATACCAGAGCACAGCCTATATTTGAATCTGCCATCTATAACTTCAGGGTACTCTTTGTGAGGGACACATGGACATAGAATGGATATGGAATTATTCATTTTAGCACTGGTGCTGTTACCTAGTTTGGTAATGAAATATCTGCAAGCAAACCACCAAGCTCAAAGAGCATCAAGGTCTCCACTGTTCAACCATGAGCTACCTATGTTCTCTTGTGATGGAATTATTAATTTCCCAATGTTTTAAAATACATTATTTTCATCTTCCATTGCACTGAAAAATGCACTGTCTCTTTCTTATAGCACAAAGTCAGAGGTGGGTTCCTACCGGTTCTAACCAGTTCTTTAGAACCGTTAGTAACTCGGTGATGACATCACGGAGCCGGTTCCGTCAGTGTCTCCGTGGGCGCCACCATCTTGGATTTTGCTTATGCGCATGCGCATGCGCATAAGCTAATTTTTGCTTCTGCACATGCGCAGAAGCTATTTTTTTGTTGCAGCGCATGCGGACGGCGCAACCCTGAGCGAACCGACAGCAAAAGGATCCAGAACCCACCCCTGCATGAAGTGCTGTAAGGAAGTTGTTGTAGGTCACAGTCCACTCAATGGTGTCTACAGCCAATGAAACTTCAGTGCTCCACTGGTTATATTGTCATTCCCAATTATTTTTTTCTGTGTGCTATAAGGAATAATTTAAAGTCCTATGTCTTCACTGTTGATCCCTGATAGATAACTAAATAATAATTAAATATCAAAGCTGCCTGAGTATTTTATGTAGTCCCTGAAAGTAGGCCATTAACTACTTGGTTAAGAACTTCCTTTGGAACAGCAAAGGTTCAACGCTGCATTACTGGTGTGATCATAGGAAGGGTCATGTTGGGTAATCTCAAATCATAAATTGATGGGTACCGATAGAGGCATTCTTCTAGAAAGTGGAGGTGTGCACTTGATGGAAGACCAGACTTCAGTATAAAAATAACTTTAGAAGTAGCTTCTATTCAATGCAAAATAAAAACAAAAACACCTATTTGCTACAGGACGTTTTGATTAGACTGAAAGCCATATTTACATGATAGGATCTCAACATGACATTATACTAAATGGAGGTGCATGGGTATGGATGTGGGGAAGTAGGGTTATATCAGATAGCAACGTATGGATTGGAAGACTTCTAAACTAAAATGTTACTTGTTACGGCCAAATAATTTTGCTTTCCCTTCAAAAACTGTTTTTAGCATTTTGTTTGATGAAAAAAGAAATTGACCTTCCCTTTAAGCATGATTTTGGGGTCAGCACTAATGATGCTTTCTTGGAGCATTTTAGTAGCAAAGAATTCTATCTCTTTCTCATTTATGGGGTCCAATGGAACAGGCTGCATTATTTTCTTTGTATTCCCTTAATGAACTAGATACTCCAGGGAGCATGGGTAATTTTAAATCTCATCTCTCCAGTTTCTTCTAGAGTTTTTTCACTACTGCATCAGGACTTTTATATCATTTTGTAGGTTTTCTGGGAAGGGGAAACAAAAGAATTTGGTTCTTGACCCGTAATAATAGAATAATTTTTCAAAAAAGATGATTCTGGACTTGCAGATCTTTATATCTCTTAAAGCATTTACCATCTTTCTATCTAATGTTTGGAATGGAAATTGGGTAAGATCTTCCATTTAATAAATGTCCACCTTAAGCATTGATTATATCTAAGCAATCCTCGAAAAATAATGCTGTCATTTATGAATAAGAAATACATTCAATACAAATGTGTCTCACACATCCCAACACATTTCTGCAGCCTTGGAAAAATAAGCTGTCAATGCTCAGGTAAAAGGATCAATACATGAGCTTAAAACAGGTTAAAAATAATTGAAGAAGCTCAAGGATTGACAAAGATGTGTCAAAGCCACTGCAGGCTGAAAAGTTAATGCTATCAGATACTTGGCTAGTCACCCATGAAATAACTTTCGAAGTATCTATGCCTGTTTCCCCCCCCCTCCAGTAGACAACTTGCCACATTACAAAATTTGTTGGTGGAAAGCTATGCCTTTCTCCAAATTCATAATAGTAAAAGGAACAATGGCTTTGTCTAACCCCTATTAAAGTCTTATTGGCTCTGGTATTTCTAGCTGGTACAGTTCAATTTCTCTTGCTGCTACAACCTGCCTAAATTACATGGAGACCATATCTGACCCATAGCCTGATAAAATGACATTATATTATTTGCCAGGGTGGGAAAACCATCATGAAAATGCATAACACTTTAATAGCCAATCCCATTTGTTTATCACCTATTGCTCTGCATCTGAGAGCTAGTTATGATGCTTACTTTGAAGTCCTTCAGATTTCAATATGTAGTTCTTTCACTAAGGCATTAGTATACTATAGAAAAATTTCTTGGCTGGCTGGCTGGCTGGCTGGATGATGTGTCATCAAGTCAATGTCAACTCTTTGTGTCTACATAGCAATAGCAACATCCTTAAACTTATATACTGCTTCACAGTGCTTTACAGCCCTCTCTAAGCAGTTTACAGAGCCAGCATATTGCCCCCAACAATCTGGGTCCTCATTTTACCAACCTTGGAAGGATGGAAGGCTGAGTCAACCTTGAACCAGTCAGGATCGAACTGCCGAACTGCTGGCAGCTGGCAGTATTAGCCTGCCATACTGCATTCTAACCACTCTGCCACCACGGCTACATGCAGACATTCCTCTACTAGTTAAACAGGTTATGTTCCAAGAGGCTCTTTGTAAATCTATTTTGTTCGTAAGTCCAAACAAGCATAAAAATCACACTTAATTCCAGAAATTCAGTCACTAATAGTAAACAGCATACATGCGGATCAGGGGTGGATTCTACTTACCTTCCCTACCAGTTCTGATCGCGACGGAAGTGCGTGTTTTGCGGTGGTAAATTTCCGCTACCGGTTCTAAAGAACCGGTCCGAACCGGCAGCAACCCACCTTTGATGCGGATCAGTGAACAGTATGCAGGAGGAAGATGGGAAAAGGCTGGAAAGTGTTTTCCCCTGGGACCTTCTAGGTTGGAGGTCCAGACAAGTTTGTTTGTATTGGTGAAAATTTGTAATTCAAAAGTTTGCTAGTAAAGTCTGTCTATATTTTCAGGATAAACTTTCTTCTTTAGATCTTCCACCAGTGCACTCATCATCCCTGTAATTGAGCCCTTTCACTGTTTTTGGGGGCGGGGGCTGGAAATAAACTATGTGCTCTCCAAGGTCCTGAAAGTGACCTGCTTCTTTAACTTACTTTGAGTACGTATACTTCGGGTCTTTGAAGTCCTCATCCACAACAGGAACCCACAGGGGAAAAAATAGCTTAAGCATACTTTAAATAATTGTTGATTTAGGTTAAGAAATCAGTTATCTCATGCCTTACCAAAACAAGTGGAACCTCTCTTGACATTAAAAAGAAAAAAATAATAATCTGATTCAGCTAGCAATAGCAATAGCAATAGCACTTAGACTTATATACCGCTTCACAGTGCTTTACAGCCCTCTCTAAGCGGTTCACAGAGTCAGCATATTGCCCCCAACAATCTGGGTCCTCATTTTACCCACCTCGGAAGGATGGAAGGCTGAGTCAACCTTGAGCCTGGTGGGATTTGAACCGCTGAACTGCAGCTAGCAGTCAGCTGAAGTGGCCTGCAGTACTACACTCTAACCACTGCGCCACCTCGGCTACCCACTGACCTCAGTAACCATAGGAAATGGTAACTCCTTTTAAAAATATGAAATCAATCTGACATTTTCAGCAGACTTAACTGTTCATTGAATACTAAATTCTGCTCCTTCTTGCCAATGGGTCACATGTACTTAAACATAAATCAGTAAACCACTGTTTTCATGGTACATTTGTGTTCCTATTTTAACAAATGACGTTCTTATTGGAATGCTAACATTTTGCAGCTTTTAAAATTATTATTTTTTTAAAGTGAAAGGTCCAATATCTTGCAACATATTTTGAACAAAAAAAAAGTAAAAGGACAATGAGATGGATAAGATGTATGTCAGGGTTCAACACAATGGGATTTAAAAGAGCTGAGCAATGAATCCTTAAGCAGTGTCAGTGAAATAAAAATGACCCTGACCTACAGTTTAATTTCATGCAATAAATCAATGAAGGAATGAGACTTACTGTGCCTCACATGAAGGGATACAGTAGGGATGAAAAAGAAATCTATCACAGAATGCTTTCTCAAGCAAAATGGTGCGAGCCACCAAAAGAAAAATTTGTCATGGCACAAATAAGCATGTAATTCTGGGATTCTGCAGCATCTCTCTTATAATATTTACTCAAAAACAGCTTACAAGAGATACATATTTTTTTAGGAATACAAATACAAGACATGTATTTGAAAAATTGCCTCCCCTCTCTCCAAAAGAAGAGTGTGTATTTTGGGAAATGTTGCATAGGGACAAAATATGCTAGTTCAAGCTGTGGAATTCATGTGTAGCGCTTACCCTCGTAAGGGTTGCTGGAGTCTGGGTTCTCCTGGCCCTCTTTGTCTGTCTGCCAGTCCGCCCTGGTCCCTCTCTGATGCACCTCTACTTGCCAGGGTCACGCGATGGGGTGGTGGTCAGCCTCCTCTCAGCAGGCAGGTCATGTGATGGGGTGGTATTCAGTTGGCTGGTTGGAGCTTCTTCCTCTTTCTCTCTCTTCACTCTCTTTTGAACTGCCCGCTGTGCTCTCCTTCCACGGCCTCTGCTCCTTTGTTGTTTCCTCTGCTTGCCTCCTTTCACTCAAACTCTTCTCTTCCTCAGGCTTGCATCACAGAAGCCTCTCTTATCCTATCCTCTTCCATCAGGCTTGGCCCACAGAAGCCTCTGCTATCCTATCCCTTTATTTCCCTCAAGATTGCCCCACAAAAGCCTCTGCTACCCTATTCCCTTATTTACCTCAGGTTTTCCCCATAGAACCCTCTGCTATCCTATCCCTTTATTTTTCTCAGGTTTGTCCCACAGAAGCCTCTACTATCCTATCTCCTTACTTCTCTTAGGCTTGGCCCACAAAAGCCTCTGCTATCCTATCCCCTTATCTCCCTCAAGATTGCCCCACAAAAGCCTCTGCTACCTTATTCCCTTATTTACCTCAGGTTTTCCCCATAAAAGCCTCTGCCACCCTTTTCTTTTATTTACCTCAGGCTTTCCCCATAGAAGCCTCTGCTATCCTATCCCTATATTTCTCTCAGGCTTTCCCCATAGAAGCCTCTGCTATCCTATCCCTTTATTTCTCTCAGGCTTTCCACACAAAAGCCTCTGCCCCTTATTTCCCTCAGATTGGCTCACCAACCTCCCTTCTTCTCTCCCGCTTTTTCTCCTTCTTCCCTCAGCCACGCCCCTCCTTCCTCCCCTTGCACTCCCTCTGTCTCCACCCCTTCCTCCCAAACCCTCCTTTTATTCCCTTCTCCCCCCTGCTACACATGCTTGGGAAGCAAAGATTATAGGAGACTATTGGAGGTTATCATGTAATGGGGAATGTTGTCCAGCTACTATGGGTGCTCCAGCTGTAGGTCTTTCAGGATCAAAATCCCTTATGACAGTGACCTAGGCCTTATTTCCATATGATTATGCTACTGCAAGTTTCTCTTGCAAAAGAATACCTTTAAAAAATGACTCAGAAACTGCAGTTGATTCAAAATACAGTTGTCTGACTTCCAACAAGAGTTAGTAGCTCTACCTGGTCAATGTGGTGGTTTGCTCACTGGAGTTGGAGCTACAGCAATAGATTTATGAATTCAATTCAAACGGATTGTATCAACCAACAGAGACTTACTTGTCTTGTTGCTGTTATTTTCTGGACCAGATTCTTTTGACTAGAATCTGCCTGTGCATTTTTCCCAAGTGGGCATACTGAAGGATTCCTCCTATGACATAAATGGGATGGAGATCTACAGACTCCCAAGGCAACTTTATAAAGTGAGCCAGCTTAGCCCCTATTCTTTGTGAAGGCCTCAAACTACTACTGTTCTCAAGGCTGTTGAGACTAATTTCTCCCATAAAACATTCCACTGCTAATGATAATTTTGAGGTGCCCTTTTGATATGTTCTATTTTTCATTATGTACTTTGCTTCTTTTACATGAATGCGGATTTGTGGGTGTATTTGGGGATTGTTTTACTGTACAATGGGCAGAGTGTCATTACTGTAAACTGCTGGGAATGAATGGTGGATGGATGGATGGATGGATGGATGGATGGATGGATGGATGGATGGATGCAGAGGTGGGTTCCTGCCAGTTCGGACCGGTTCTTTAGAACTGTTAGCGGGAATTTTCCCCCGCTCGCTGAACCGGCAGCGATGGCCGGCTGGACACGCCCCTGAACCGGCTCTCTCGGCAGTGCCATAGATGCCGCCATCTTGTTTTTTGCTTCTGCACATGTGCAGAAGCTGGGTTTTTAGCACTGCGCATGCGTAAGCCCGCGCAGCATGCAAGGCGCGCCCGCCCACATGGCACGTGAGGAAGCGAACCGGCAGCGAGGTAAGCCAGAACCCACCCCTGGATGGATGGATGGATGGATGGATGGATGGATGGATGGATGGATGGATGAATGAATTTTCTTTGGGAAGGAAGGAAGGAAGGAAGGAAGGAAGGAAGGAAGGAAGGAAGGAAGGAAGGAAGGAAGGAAGGAAGGAAGGAAGGAAGGAAGGAATTCTTTTATATATAAGATTGAACTTATACTGTAATTTAAAGCACTGAAAGAATCCCTATTGATGCCAGCCATATGCCTACTTCCCTTGTGCAGACTATTTTTATACAGATTCCAAGGAGCCACTGTTACAAGGCTCTGGAGAAAGGAATAATAGTGAGAGGAAAGTGCTCAAAGTAGCTTACAGCCTTTCTAAAATACCCAGAGACGACCAAGAACTACATGTTCAAAACAAAATCTGCCTCACTGGAGCAGGAATCAGCATCTGAAGTTCCTTCCCACGGGGGGGGGGGAGTTCTTTCTGGCTGACGGCTTAAAAGCTTAAATCACATATAGAAAAAAGGTTAGAAGAATCACCAGACTATGCAGATTGCTTTTTAGGGGAAACCAGATGAGCTGACAATCGGTTTCTCAAGAGCCAGCAGCAGAAGCTCGGTAAACTGCATGAAGAAAGGAGACAAGAGTGGCAGAACAGCTCCTGCTGTGTTGCTGATCCTACAGTGGTTTCAAGCTTTAGACTAGCAGTGCATAATGTAAGCGGCCGAGGTTGGACATCGTCCCTTGGAAGCCTTGGTTTCCCAAGATTAGTATGGAACCCCTTGTGTCCTTATCAGGGTACACTTGAGGACCTCACACCAGAATGCAATTAATGTTGCTAGTTTCTGGCCAAGACTTTCTAACCTGTACATATTTTAATCTTCTATTTTATATTTTAATTTTAGTATGCCTTATTTTAATTGTGATGCTTCTGACATGAATAAACGAACAAACTATGGAACTACACTTCCAGAGTATGTCCTAAAAGCAAAATAGAACCGCATTAAAATTAGACAGGAATGAAAACTTCATAATTTTTTTTTTTGTTCTGGCGTTGACTCCTGGTTTTGTCCAACCCTCCACATGGAAATATGGTCTTCGGCTTGAAAATATGAAGTTTTCTGCACCTGTGCTTTAAATCAAGCATGTAAATGTTGACAGATGACACTAATGGTAGGCACATCTGAACTGCTGAGTAGTTAGAACTACTCATTTAGAAGAAATGAAACCATCTCAGAAATCAGATATAGATATAGTTGATATATCTAGATATTTGGTTGTATACATAGTGACAAAATTATATGAATCCATGTTGACCTAAATGGTTTTACTCAGACTTGGTAAGGAAAGGAACTGGAAATAATCATCACATAGCTTTCTAACTTCTTTCACTACACTTGTATCACTTAACCATCAAGGTCAATGAAGCTCTGTGAATCCTTTACCATATATTCCTTCTGCTTATACATTGATCTAGTCTGTCAAATAAGGTTTGGTAAGCCTCACTTCCCCCTTCTCTATTCTGATGAACCTCGGATTCTTTAGTTTCTACTATCCACTGAAAAACTGTAGCCTGTATATGGTGACAGGAGACAATTGAGGCAGGGGTGAAATCCAGCAGGTTCTGACAGGTTCTGGAGAACCGGTAGCGGAAATTTTGAGTAGTTCGGAGAACCGGCAAATACCACTTCTGGCTGGCCCCAGAGTGGGGTGGGAATGGAGATTTTGTAATATCCTTCCCTCAGGAGTGGGGAGGGAATGGGGATTTTGCATTATCCTTCCCCCAGGAGTGGGGTGGGAATGGAGATTTTGTAATATCCTTCCCTCAGGAGTGGGGTGGGAATGGAGATTTTGTAATATCCTTCCCTCAGGAGTGGGGTGGGAATGGAGATTTTGTAATATCCTTCCCTCAGGAGTGGGGTGGGAATGGAGATTTCTTGGCCGTGCATGATTTTCTCAGGAGTTTTGTCCAGTTCAAAAGTGTCAACACTCTTTTACTACACACACACACACACACACACACACACACACACACACACACACACACACACTGCATGTACCAGATAAAGAAGTATTACTTCTAAGTATTACTTCAAATGGCTTGGAAATTCACAATATTGTGTGCCTTTCATTTCTTACTGTACTCCCGGTTGTGGAATGTCTGCCTTAGGGAAACTCACCTAGCTTGTTTCGTCACCAGATTATAGTGCTATAATAACAAATTGGTGGTAATGGTTTAGCAGCGGAAACTCTTTTTCCAAGAGTTTAAATTTTGAAAAAAGTTATTTGTTGTTGTTGTTATTGTACCTTTAATCACCAAAGAGCATTTGTTACAGCTCAGTGGGGAAATATTGTAAATCAACAAATTCAGCAGGGATAGGGACGTGTATACATTCTGAATGAAGAAGTAGTTGTGTATTTAAAAAAAAACACACACAACTAAAGGTACTTCCTTCCTTTTTACGATATTTGCTCCCTTTTAATAAATATTCCTTTTCCCTCCGTCTCTCAAAATTGGCATTCACAATGCTACGTTTAAGAAAAAGGAAAGGATCCCCTATGCCCCATTTGCATTTGAAGAAAAAAAAGAAAGAAACCGTCCCACCCTTCTCCTCCCCCCTCCCCCCCAACTCTGCCTGGATGTCATGGAAAGTGTTTTTGAACTGTTGTGTGTGCTTCCCAATCTTCAGTGCTATAACTTGTCTCCAGGGAATCTGTTTTTGTCACTCTGATAGTTTTTCCATTTACTTAGGAAAATGTGCATTAAAGAAAATGACTGTCAGGGGCATTTGGTGCCTGACTGAAGTTAATGGCTTTTCTTCCTTTAGGTCTATGAGTCTCGAATGGTAGGTCAGCATCCCATGGGGAGTCACAAAAGCCAAGGGGGTGGGTCAGCACATTCTTGACAGCTAGTGACGATGAAGAGCAAAGGACAGGAGATTAGAGAGACTTCCTTATCTGGAAGGGTCGATTAACTAGTTGACAAATCTGGATGATGACAGATTCTAAACAAACTCTGCAGCAAATATTTGAAGGCTCTGTTTTCTGTCACGGGGTTCAATAATTGCAACCTATTTTTGAGTCATGCTATTTTTCTGCAAAAGAGAGACAAACCTTCTGAAATCTATTTCCATATATTTTATTTATTTATTTATTTATTTATTTATTTATTTATTTATTTATTTATTTATTTATTCCATTGCCCGTCTGACTTGAGTGACTCTGTCTCCTCAATATGGTCTTTTCAGTGTTAATGTGTTTATTATGAGCCACAGTGGTGCAGTGGTTAGAGTGCAGTACTGCAGGTTCTGACAGGTTCTGGAGAACCAGTAGTGGAAATTTTGAGTAGTTCGGAGAACCGGCAAATACCACCTCTGGCTGGCCCCAGAGTGGGGTGGGAATGGAGATTTTGTATTGGCGCAGTGGTTAGAGTGCAGTACTGCAGGCTACTTCTGCTGACTGCAGGCTGCCTCCAATTTGGCAGTTCGAATCTCACCAGGCTCAAGGTCGACTCAGCCTTCCATCCTTCTGAGGTGGGTAAAATGAGGACCCAGATTGTTGGGGGCAATATGCTGACTCTGTAAACCGCTTAGAGAGGGCTGTAAAGCACTGTAAAGTGGTATATAAGTCTAAGTGCTATTGCTATTGCTATTGCTATTGCTATTGCTATTGCTATTGCTATTGCTATTGTAGAAAACTTTCCTACTGTACAGTGAAATGAAGACCCATTCAATTACCTTGTAGATTTGCCTGAACATTTGGCTGATTTACCATGTTCCTTTCTGGTGTCCAAATTTACTTCTATACCATATTTATAAAATGGCACCTCCAATTGTCTCATCTCAGTTTACAAGCATAAAAAATATTTAATTCCCGGAGAAGGAATTCAGTAATAGGGAGCCCTTTCTTGGAATTGGGGTTGAAGATTATCAGTTTAAGTCAAGAATATGGGCTAGGTAGCTATGAAGTTAAAAAAAAAAAAAAAACACCCAGCATCAGCCACAAAAATCTTAACCAAAGAAGGTAAGAGCAAACAACTTTGCTGCCCAATAATATTGCATGGTTATTTCTGTGTAATCACTTAGATTCAAAACCAACTTTTGTTTCCTTTTATAGCTAAACATAACTGATTCATACATGAATTAGAATATATTAAAATATAAGCTGTGGATATATATATGGATGTGAATGATTAGAGGCATGCACTAACTTGTTTGTAGTACTTTTAGGCTGCATTGATATAAAATTTACTCCTGGTTTACAACAGGAAAGATATAGAAATAGAAAATCACCACGAAATAATACATTCTTAAACACAAATGTTTAAAACTTTAAGGGAAAGTGAAAATTAAAAAAAAAAGATAGAGAAAATGGTTACCATGTGAGGGTGTCTATGGAGATTCTCAGTTATCCAGGTCATGGTTGTCCCAAAGGTGCTTTTTCAAGAGGCAACTGGACTTTGGTTTTTCTTTGAAGATGTTTCGCTATCATCCAAGAAGCTTCTTCAGCTCTTCCATTCCCCACCATCCAGTCAGAGCTGAAGAAGTTTCTTGGATGAGTGCATAAGTGTGCATAAGCACACCAACATGCCTACCGTCCCTGTCCTAATATCCCCTTTTATTTGTATCCATTTCATGTATTAATAACCATGTTTATACCTACATCTGTTATATCGAACCTAACCTATATCTGTTATCTAATACGTGCTTGACAAAATAAATAAAATCAATAAAAAAATGTCTTCAAAGAAAAACCAGAAAGTCCAGTTGCCTCTTGAAAAAAACATCTTTGGGATTACCATGTAAGATTCTCTGTCTTGTGCAAGCATAGCACCTCCAACCAGAATCTCTAAACCACTGACTTGTTGTACCATAATTGAGAAATTTAAGGGAATAGGGTATTCCAAGAATCTTAGAATTCTGATTGATGCATAAGTAAAGTTGTATTCCTTCAGTTACTTTATCAGTAAACTGGCTCAGAGAATTATCTACAAGTCAATGAATATGACAATAATGATTTTATCTTTTGTCTGTTATGCTAAATATCCTCCAGTTTTAGCATATTATTTCTAATTAATAAACAAAAATCCAGGGGGAAAATGTTGAAATTCCCTTTAATATGGTACGAGGTTATCAGCATTTTCTTATTTAGAAAATTGCCTAAGTGTCTGTCTCAGTGTCTTATCTGTCATTGCATCATGTTTAATATAATTCTCATCAATTAATTTAACCTGAGACAATTAGAGGTTTAAAACAATAAAAACTCTGATAGCTTTAAAAAAAATGTCCAACCCACTTGTCCTTCTTAGAGAAAGAACTTTGGGTTTACTCAAAGAGAAAAATACATGGGGACAGAAAGTTTGATAATGAGCTTCAGCAAATATAATAAGTTCTCACTGAAGCGAATCAGATGAATTACGGCTGATGGCAATCGTAAATAGATTTAGAGATTCATAAATTATCTAATGAGGCATGGCCAAATGCAGTTATTATGAGTAGCTATGCAGCCCTGAGTACATCCTTTCACCTTAATGCCAGACTTTATTTTCTTAAGGAAGAAAACAAACAACAGTTTAAAGATTCAAAGGATTAACATCAGAAAGGAGTCATAAAGAACAAGGGCAGAGAAGGCCCTGTTGTAATATCCTTCCTCTAGAACAGCGGTTCTCAACCTGTGGGTCGCGACCCCTTTGGGGGTCGAACGACCTTTTCACAGGGGTCGCCCCACGCGCTAGCCCACCATCTTGGTGCCACCGTCAGCAAGGGTGAAATGCTCCCGGTTCAGCCGTGCCTGCGGGTCGCCGGACAGACGGTAGCGACGGAAGTGGGAGACTTCGCCCACCCGCCCAGACACCGCCATTTGGGTTCTTTTACCCTCTGCGCTTTGCGCATGTGCAGAGGGTAAAAGAACCCAAATGGCGGTGTCCGGGCGGGTAGGCAAAGTCTCCCGCTTCCGTCGCTACCAGCTGTCCGGCAACCCGCAGGCACGCCCAAACTGGGAGCATTTCACCCCTGGTGCCGCGCCCCCTTTGTCACCTCATCGTGGGCGGGGAGGGGGTCACGGCGGTGGGGTAGGGGTCGTGGGGGGGTCATGGC
>QLTV01001172.1:1009860-1024821 GCA_003457575.1 Thermophis baileyi | reverse complement strand
TTTGCAGTATCCTTCCCCCAGGAGTGGGGAGGGAATGGAGATTTCACCGCTGGCTGCCCCTGGAGTAGGGTGAGAATGGAGATTTTGCAGTATCCTTCCCCCAGGAGTGGGGTGGGAATGGAGATTTTGCAGTATCCTTCCCCTGGAGTAGGGTGAGAATGGAGATTTTGCAGTATCCTTCCCCCAGGAGTGGGGAGGGAATGGAGATTTTGCAATATCCTTCCCCCAGGAGTGGGGTGGGAATGAAGTTTTTGCAGTATCCTTCCCCCAGGAGTGGTGAGGGAATGGAGATTTTGCAGTATCCTTCCCCTGCCACGCCCACCAAGCCATGCCCATCAAGCAACACCCACAGAACCGGTAGTAAAAAAAAATGGATTTCACCACTGTACGCCAGTATATTCTGCCCTGCACATATCTGTATGTAGGACATTCTGCCTTAACTAACTGCTTTTCTTCAAAATAACTGGCTTCTGTACACCCACAGAAGTTCACTGAAAGGCTGAAAAAATATGGCCAAAATAAAACAACACAGCTGTTCAAATCCAGTAAATAATAATCCTGTTCTGCTTTGGCGGATCTGAGTTGATGAGATGAAGCAATCAAATCATCTTTGAGCTGAGAATTTCTGTTTTAATATAGAGACATCTCATGAAAATGACATTTCCAGTTTTGTTACCCTGTATCTCATGTTTCTGGTTTTCAAATGATCAGAGTAACATCAAGCAGTGATAAAACTGCTAGAATCCATTTGGCTTTGTTTCAGCCTGCAGGTAGTCCTTGACTTATGACCATAATTGAGGCCAAAATGTATGCTGCTGACTGAGACATTTTTAAGTGAGTTTTGCCCCATTCTACGACCTTTCTTGCCACAGTTGTTAAGTGGATCACTGCAGTGAAGTCAGTAACACGGTTGTTAAGTGAATCAGGCTTCCCCATTGACTTTGCTTGTCAGAAGGTCGCAAAAGGGGATCACGTGACCCCGGGACACAGCAACCGTCATAAATATGAGTCACTTGCCAAGCATCTGAATTGTGATCACATGACCATGGGGATGCTGCAACGGTCTTAAGTGTGAAAAATGGTCATAAGTCACCTTTTTCAATCGTCACTAAATGAACTGTTGTAAATGGAGGACTAAATGCATTTGTTTCAAATTCCGACCAGGTAAACATTACATTGGGACACCATCAGTATTTCCTAGATTTTTGCCTTTCCTTCCAGGTATCATCTAAACAATTCAAAATGTGGCAAGCCCCAGTTGTGTTATGGAACTGCAGTGTTCACAAATCCATTTTACATTATTCAAGCAAATCCCCATCCTTATGTTTTTTCCCCCAGCTACTAAGGTGGAGCTCTAATTAGGTCCCACATGGTGAAGTCAACCAAATTATACATTCCTAGACGTGCTTCAATCCCCCACTCCATCCTAGCCCATTAATAACAAGCCATTATGGACATAGCTAAAGTAATGTAAAACTTACAATCTAAATTATACGGAGAATTAGAACATATGTCAGAACCATCTGACTATTTACATTCAGTTTAAGCATGAAATGATTGTCGTTCTGGTGAAGCTATATACATTATTTGAGCCAAAGTATCCCATTATTACAGAAACTACACAATACTGTACATCTACACCTACATTTGGTGGTTGTGATCATCTATTAAAGCACAGAAAATTGTCAGTAAATCCAGGGAAACAGCTATTTATGAAGAAATCTCAAAGCTTTGGTTTTACCATTTAAATGACATATTAATTGTAAAGATAGGTAGAACTCAGAAAATAATTTCAGTGAACAAATAATCTCTCTTCGGATTGCAGCTGTGATAGATTTTCAATGAACTTTTCTGATTTGTAGTTTTCCTTCCTTTTTTCCATCATCAAAATTAAAAGCAGATCAAACAACGTACCCCTCACTGAATCTAAAACATTTGAAATAGTCTTCTAGGAATACTATAATACTTGCCCTATAAAAGTTGTAAAGAGAGGGAAATGCTAAACCATGGTAAAAGAGCTTCATGTCTGGAAAAGAACAAATAATTAATACTTGTTTCTTTCTCCCATCCTCAGTCTTAGGCGGCTACCTATGCAATAATTATTATTTTTACTGTCTATATTTCTAAAACCTTTCTGGGTCAGAAAATAAAATCTACACTGTAGTCTTGCTGATTTTATATATTATAAAAACAAAACACAAACCATTTTTATATTTTTTAAAGAAAAATGTTGGTTTTTGTTTATTCATTGGTTGTTGCTCTCAAATATAAATCATGTAATGGCTTAAAATAATGATCTACTTTATAGATTATATTATCTAGTCCCATTTAGCCTACACTGGTATATTGTACATACCCAATAAACCAGGGGTGGGTTCTGACTTACCTCGCTGCCGGTTCACTTCCTCACACGCCACATGGGGGTGCGTGCCTTGCGCTCTGCACGCGCCTTGCGCGCTAAAAACCAAGTTTCTGCGCATGCGCAGAAGCAAAAAAAACAGCTTCTGCGCGTGCGCAGAAGCAAAAAACAAGATGGTGGCACCTATGGCGCCACCAAGAGTGCCAGTTCAGGGGCGTGTCCAGCCGGCCATCACTGCCAGTTCGGCAAGCAGGGGAAAATTCCCACTACCGGTTCTATAGAGCAGGTCCGAACCGGCAGGAACCCACCTCTGCAATAAACCTCTCTTCCTCCTCCTCCTCCTCCTCCTCCTCCTCCTCCTCCTCCTCCTCCTCCTCCTTGTTATGGCTAACAGAATAACAGATATGGAAGAGACTTAGAGATCTTCTAGTTGAACCCCTTGCTCAAACAGGAGACCCTATACTATTTCAGACAAATGGCTATCCAATTTATTCTAGTTTTATACTACTCAAGATAAAGAACATACTTAATAGGTCTTCCTCCTATTTTTCTACAACAACAAAACCTGTGACTGGCCCAAACTCACCCAGCTGACATTCATGCATAAGGGAACCTAGAACTCACAGTCTCCTGGTTTGTAGGCCAACATCTTCACCAAATTGGCTTTATCCAAGATATTGATAGTGGCGAAGTTTGATTGACAGTCATACATGTGTGTATCCCCCTTGCAAAATTATATTTGCTAGCGAGTCATTAGCTCAGTATCAAATTCCTGTCATATTTTCAATCAAAGCAAAATAGGCCCTGTCTTTTACCATTTTATCTGACATCTCTACTTCCAGAAAGAACTCATGACATTTCTATCACTCATGTAAAAAAATTTAAATCTGGCATTCACTGCCAGCAAAGTACAGCAATACTGGGTTACAGTACATCAGAAGATAATTGTTTTATTTTTAATTTTATTCCAGAATGGGTATTTTTGCCTTCCTTCCCCTCCCCCAAACCTCCAACTGGGGCATATCTTATAAATTAGCTCCAATCTTCATTATTAAGCTTTGTAAACAAAACCACACACAGTTCACAGTGCACTGCCCCCCCAAAAAAGCCACAAAACCTGCATGCAAAATATCATTCTTCCCAATTTATCAATAAAGATTGCATCAAGACAAGAAAATATGCCTACAAATGGCTTTCATGTAATATATACTTTTAATATCCAAAGGGAACGCAAAGAGCAATCTGTATTTTCAAAGCAATGCCGTAATTCTTCTGCATGTGATTGTCAAACTGCTTTGTCTTGCAGGATTTTATAAATGAAGGGAAAGAAAAATGCATAGAGCAAATTATTGTTTTCAATTATGTTAATGAAAAGCAAAGCTTGAAAGGGAAGAAGATTTTTCTCATAATTCTCATAAGCAGTTCTGTAATGATTATGAATTACTGAAGTTACAGAATCCAGATGCTTTACCAGAAAACATCTTTAATGTAAAAGTGGGATAAAGTAATGGAATGAAAAGCTGAAAATGGAGTTGTGACAAAATGAATGAGGCCAGGGATTTGGCCCAATGATCCATTAAGACCCCATGAAATATTCCAAATAATTACCTTTTTTTTTCCCCTCTGAAGATTTATCTGAAATTTCTTAGCTATGCACATGATTTGATTTCCAATGGGAAACACCAAGATAGTGCAGTGATTAAGTTGTGGGAACAGCATTAGGGAGACTGGGTTCAACTTCAGTGTCATCAGTGGAAATTCATTGGATAATCCTTATGGGATTATTGCTAAGGGTATAGAAGGAAGACAGATCTTCCTGTAAAGCATTTAAAGAAGAGGCATGATGTATATGAAACAACTATATGCAATGATAAATGTATTTTCAAAATTGGCATTAGGCAGATCAATATTTGAGAATAACATTGTAAATAATTATACTGGCTTCACACATGTATTTGGAACTAAAGAGTCCCTGGAATGTGTTTGACATATCCATTAAAGCTGCTCATAGTGTTTCCATTTAAAAAAAGTTCCAGAATTGGTTAGCCCAAACTTTTTTTCCCAATTGTAACATTTGTAATTTGAGATGGGAGAACTGCAGATGGGAGGGAACCAGGGGTGAAATCCAGCAGGTTCTGACGGGTTCTGGAGAACTGGTAGCGGAAATTTTGAGTAGTTCGGAGAATCAGTAGTGAAAATTTTGAGTAGTTCGGAGAGCCGGGAGCGGTCAAACTAGCATATTACAGTTAGCATTTCTTCAATTAAATCCTCATAGTTTTGCAACCATTGTCCATTTAGGAATGAAAATCAGTCTCATTAACCACGTTTCCTGGTTAACCTTGTAGATCCACACAGCTGGGGTCCAAATGAGTCAGGGGTGAAATCCAGCAGGTTCTGACAGGTTCTGGAGAACCGGTAGTGGAAATTTTGAGTAGTTCGGAGAACCAGCAAATACCACCTCTGGCTGGCCCCAGAGTGAGGAGGGAATGGAGATTTTGCAGTATCCTTCCCCTGCCATGCCCACCAAGCCACACCAAGCCACACCCACAGAACCGGTAGTAAAAAATGGATTTCACCACTGGAGGGAACTGCTGCAAGTGATAAATAAATGACCATCAGAATCCATCTTCTTCTATTTCAAATGTCCTGAGATCTTCTGTCCAACCCTGGTTCGATATAGCACAGAAAAGGGAAAAAAAAGATTGATGCAACAATAATCAAATGGTTTTACATATGCTATCTATTTCTTAGACTGAAAGAATGCTGAATTTTTTTCCATTGCTCCCATCTTCCAATTTATTATCTTTTTTATTTTATTTTATTTTTCTATTCTTTTATTTTTGTGATTGAGTTCTCCAGAGTTCTAAAGACACCCTATTCTTGTCTAATTAAATTCTGGCAGTGCACCATACAGGGAAAGAATTGTGGAGAATTCAATCTTGAAAGAAATAAGATCTGTTCAGAAATTCTTGTAAAAAGAAATAAGCTGCAAAAAGCTATGAATGGCTTCACTGAAAAGATTGTTCTAATGAACTTTAAACCCTATTTCTGAAGGGTAAGGCTATTGTGCTATTGTGAAGAAGAAGGGGCTGAATGATACCAGAGATAAGTTCACAACCACACAACTCTAATTACTTATTTTTACATGCAGAACACTTTTACATTTATTTCTTTATATGATTTGTAATCAAATTTATTTTAATCCTCTCTCTTTGTTTGTTTTTTTAATCTTTAGTTTGTCCCTATATTTCTAGAGGTCTTTCTAATCAAATAATTGGGTTGGAATTTGTGTGTGTGTGTGTGTGTGTGTGTGTGTGTGTGTGTGTATGCATGCATGCATGCATGCATGCATTTTTGTGTGTTCCCTGAGCATTAAGAATTCTCCAAGGAAACCATAAAATGTTCCATTTGATTATCTTTACAAATCTTATTTGATTGCTTTAATAATGGATTCCCACGATGCTATTGCTTCAGAAATTTCCTGGCAGGTATAAAGAAAACTGCAATGCCTACAACAGTGCAACATCTGTGTACAGATATGCGTGTGTGCGCATATGCATATATGCAAATCTCCATGTGCATGAGTTTTCTTTCATCTTACTAGTAGAAATATATCTTTCAATTCATGGCTGTGTCCTAGATGGAGCTATTATGTATGGCTGCAATTATAACCCTCATGCTGTGAGTTTTATATTATGAAACGGGTTTGATATAGTTAAGAGGTGCCTGCTTATCCTCTGAAGACAATAATAATGAGGAACAAAAAGCAATTTCAAGCAGACTGATTCTATGGCTTAACTTTGTCGGCTGCAAAGTTGGTCACTTTTCAGTCTCAACTGCAGTGGGATTTTTTCTACCTTCCAATGCTCCTTTGGTGGAAGAAAGGGAGTCGATCCATGCAAGCTGCCTCAGCAAAAAGGAACAAATAGCCAGTCTACCTTTAAAAAAATAAACAGCTCTCCCCACCTACCCCCCCCATCACCTAAACCTTTGGATGAACTGATTAAGGTATTTTTGTACATTGTGTCTCCACAAAAACCTGGATACTATTTCTTTCATTACTCCAGGGGGGGGTCAAACTCAAGGCCCGTGGGCCGTATCCGGTCCACGGGGTGCTTAGATCTGGCCCACGGGGCTGCCATGGAAACAGTGAAGGACCGGTCTGCGGTGCCTCTGCCAGTGAAAATGGAGCTCAGGAGGATGGCGTGAAGCCCTCCTGAGCTCCGTTTTCGCTGGCAGAGGGTTGCAGGAGGCCAGCACAGCCAAAAATGGAACCCTCCACAGGAGCCTCCACAGGAACCCCCGACATGAGTGACGTTGAGCTGGCCACGCCCCCCCCCGACATCAAACACAACCCTGAATGCGGCCCTCAATGAAATCGAGTTTGACACCCCTGATCTACTCTTTTTGTTTTTTTGTGGAAGAAAGATTGGATAAAGGAAAAGATTCCAATTTCGGATAGATTCCGAATCCAGATAAATTCCAGATAGTGTGTCCAGCTGGTACAGAAGTATCTTGCTGTTGCCTCATCCTTGGATATATCTTGCCTTTCCAACTTCTGAACCTATTCAATAGCCATAAGTTTCCTGGTCATTTCCCACCCTGTCAGAAGGCCCTACCTTGCTTAATTTTCTCAAGCTTCTGTCAAGATCTCCCAGGTTGCTGGTGCTCCCAACTGATGAGATATTTGAATTGGAGTTGGGTGCAATTCAAATGTCCCTTCAAATGCCCCGTAGCTTTCTGGACAAGAAATAGGACATGTGATTTCTCAGATTCCCCCCAAGCAGGGGTGAAATCTACTGACCTTCCCTAATGGTTCGGAAGTGCACATGTCACACACGTGCCGTCGTCACATCCGATTTTTGACCCTTTGCGCATGCGCAGAAGGCTTTGTGCATGTGCAGAGGGTTAACCAGGAAGTAACAACATCCCGGTGGGTGGGCGGAGCCTCGTACTGCCGCCGCTACAGAGGGTTAAAACCAGGAAGTAATGACCTCTGGGTGGGTGGGCGGAGCCTCACGCTGCCGCCGCCACTACCGGTTCGCCAACCACGCGCCACCGCCACTACCGGCATGCGCGATCCGGACAGAACCGGCAGGATTTCACCACTGCCCCCAAGGTATGTCAGTATTTAAAACAATTTCTGAGAAGCCCTCAAAAGGACTCCTCCTTTAATAATGACCATAGGAAAAGTAATAAAAGCAAAGGATTCCCATTTGATCTCTTCTATTAATATATAATGATACCATAGAAACTAGGGAAGCTGCAGTCCAGTGGATTGACTGGTGTGTTTGTTTTCTTTGAAAAAGTTTAGCTTCTCTTGGATGAGAAGTGAACTTTTTTCAAGGGAAACCCCCCCCCCAAGAAAATCCAGTTGCCTTCAGGGCACCTTCAGGGCAACCTTCGGCACGGTTCTTAGAACCAGTAGCGGCGGCGGTGGGAGGCTCCGCCCGCCCACCCACTCGGGATGCTTCTGCACATGCACAGAAGCTTCACGCGCACGCACGGACCGGTAGCAACGGGTTTTAGAACTTACTACTGACCTGGATGATTGAGAAAATCCATAGACATTCTACCTATGGTAAATGGAAAAAAAAATAGTGTCAAACTCTAAACAACATTACTTTAACTCAAACACTGAAAAGTGATAAGCTGTTTTGGAATTGCTGTAGGTAAATAGGCCTATAAAATAATGCAGCATCTATGCACTATTGATAAAATTCCATAAGGCAGATATAGTTGTTCTCCTTTAAACGTGCCTCCTTAGTGCTGCATCCAACTCCCTCCTCATCTACCACACATTTGGAAGGGCAAAGGATAAAATTTAATAAAGAAGAATAAGCATATTTTAAAAATTCTATTTTCTGGTGCCTGGTCACATTTAACTTATTAAATATATATATATTGTTGTTGCTTGTAAATCTAAGCTGTATCCATTAATGGAGCCATTGTGATTTAATGGAATGTTCATAAACATTCTAGTGTTACAGTGTATCAGTGGCAGTTTATGAGCACATAGAAATGATGCATCAAATACCCTAGAAATGTATGAGTCATTTTGTTGCCTGTTCTAAGCTTCCTCTGCTGATAAGACAAACAAATTATAGACTGGATTTGACTGTGTATTTGAGAGAGAGGGAGACTATCCATTTGTGTGTCTGGTATACGTGTATAACTGACCACATTTCTTAATTATGAATCTATAGTGAAAAGCTTAAAGAATCTAGATTATAATAATAGTACTTATTAGGTAATTCTACATTGCTTGACATGAAGATTCCTGTGAGCTGAACAATCCAGAAACATAAAACAACCTGTTTTCAGTTAATGGTTGCATAGAAAAAGATGTGGTCACTTATTCAGTCAGCCATCCATCCATCCATCCATCCATCCATCCATCCATCCATCCATCCATCCATCCATCCACCCACCCACCCACCCATCCATCCATCCATCCATCCATCCCCTTCTCTCTATTTCTATCATCACACTCTCTATCTCTAACTCACTTACTCTCTATCTATCCACCCACCCACTCACTCACTCACTCACTCACTCATTCTATTCATTCATTCATTCATTCATTCATTCATTCATTCATTCATTCATTCATTCATTCATCAGATTTGTATAGCCATCCATCTCACCAAAGGTAACTGGAGGCAGTGCACAACAAATATTACGGACAACTAAATCTTCAGGATAACTGAGAAACATATAATAATTTCATCTGTATAAACACTTAATATTCACACAGTCTAAAATCTTTTGTCTCGTACAGAAAACATGTGTACATATATGGGTACAGAGACTGTTCCAACTAGAAAGCGCAAACTTCATTTCTCTGTTTAAATGAATTTTTGAAACTTATGCTAACTATGATCATTACAATTTTGTGAAATAACCTATAAGCCACCCTGAGGTTATTAGTATTCCTTCTTAGCCGTCCTAGTGCACATTCCATCTGTGACCCGAGAGCTCTCTTTTTCATCAACCCCTATAAAATGACTCACAATTATGGGGTAATTTTCTAAACATTTGAAATTGGAGAGAGCTCTCAAAGCATTCTCACAGGGGGAAGAAAAAAAAAGAACTCCTGGTTTGGATTAACCTGGAACATGATGAGGCAAGAGCATTTTAAAATGTGTCAAAGGCAAATCTTTTCAAGGAGAACTATATGGCACTAAATTGTCTGTTTTGCTATCAGAACATTTGAATCAGAATAGTGTGTCCCTTCTGTAGCTACCTGTATATCTATGCTGATCGGGGCTGAAATCGGGACGCAAGAATAATTCTATCTGCTTAGAAATTATTCAAAACCAATTTGTTAAACATCAATTGATGCTTCCATCAAGAACTCCAATGGTCCAGCTTCAGACAGAGCTTAACTTTAGTGAGAGCTTCAATATAAAAAATATTGATTACTTCACATATATCTCGCTGTGGCTTAGCCAATGTTTTAAAGTGCCAAAGGCTTGAGAATTGTAATGGGCTGTGAGAATAACCTTGAGGAAAAGGAAGAGGACAGGTGAATTTAGACTAAGACAGTGGCCAAATAAGAGAGATCAGAGTCCAAAGCAGAAAAGTAATTTGCACCTCAGACTTAACCTGCCATATTTCTCTTTAACATAAAGGCAGTAAGGAGAGAGGTGCATTTAGATTTGGAAGGTTCTGTTACTGTAATCTCATAATAAAATAGTATTAGCATTCGTAACTTTGGTTTCCTGGTCTGGTCTACCTCAAAGGGCTGACATCAGTCTTACAAGACTCAATATGCTTCTCCTTTCTCTTCCTATTATGGTCAAGGAAACGAGGGAAGGGTAAGTCTGGGACACTTTCTCAAATGACATTCTTTCTTTAGTCTCAAATTTCTATTATCTATTCATTGTCTTGGTTGCAACTCCTCTTCTTGTTCCTCAAGCTTATTTTCACAGCCCAACAACACTTAAAACAGTTCCTCAAGCTTATTCTCACAGAAATCAACACTTAAAACAGACTATTTCAGTTACGTTCTATCCATAATAACTTTAGGAAACTGAGCCTTTATTGATTGATTATAGAATAACGGAATAACAACGTTGGAAGGGACCTTAGAAGTCTTCTAGTCCAACACCCTGCTCAAGCAGGGAATCCTGTGCCATTTCAGACAAATAGTTGTCCAATTTTTTTCTTTAAAACCTTTAGTGTTGGGCACCCATAATTTCTGGAGGGAATCAATAAATTGATTGATTGATTGATTGATTTTGGTTAGGTGGGGTATGATGTTAAAGCTGGTAGCAAAATGATTATCATTGCTAGGATTGACTAGGGAAGAAAAGTATACTTGGAAAAAAGAAGGGGAAGGCAAAATGAATGGATAGGAGATGATAGATGATAGATAGATAGATAGATAGATAGATAGATAGATAGATAGATAGATAGATAGATAGATAGATAGATAGATAGATAGATAGATAGATGGATGGATGGATGGATGGATGGATGGATGGATGGATGGATGGATGGATGGATGGATGGATGGATGGATGGATGGATGGATGGATGGATGGATGGATGGATGGATGGATGGATGGATGGATGGATGGATGGTCGGTTGGTCGGTCGGTCGGTTGGTCAGTCAATCAGTCATTCAGTCACACAATATAGCTACAAGTTATAAGTTATTTAGCTACAAGCTTAATCAATGGTTGGAAGAAAACTAAATCCTGACAGCCAGTTATCTGGTTAAGATAACTTTGTACAAGTTGTTTCAGTCTTTCACAACTGTAAGGTTCCAAACCAAAGTCAATGGCTCAAGACTACATTCTGACAAGAACAAACTGGGTTCTTTTCCACCCAGATAATTTTATCTGCTCTTCCAAAGGATATCATAACAGGTTTAACATTATGAACCAACTACTTGAAGGAAATAGCAATAACTGATAAAAAGGACTCCCAAATCTAACATGGTCAATACTAAATATCAATTTAGTGAAATTGATCTTGTTTGTTTGTGCCTTGCTTATTACTGCACACTTAATAAGCTTAAATTTGAAATGGCATATCCAAATCTGAATTAGCTTCAATTTCAGCTCCTTAAATAACTGACAATCTTATTTCAAAGAGATTATTTGCTAGATATTTGAGTCTTTTGAGTAGGAAACTTCATATGTACTTCAGAATAACTCCCTAAAGCAAGTCAGTAATTGAACAAAGCTTGGCAGTTTCCATTTAAGTCTCTGCAGAGGAATCCTGACATGTTAAGAACTATTTTTGAGCATTTGGTATTCCAGTCTCTTAATTATTTCAAAGCTGCTTCAATACAATTTTTTTGATCTTGGAAAAAATGTATTTTAGAGTGATGTTCCTCAGTTGCCCAGTTTTGCTAGGAGCAATCTCACCTCCCATTCCTTTTCCTTCTGCCCTCTGTATCCCCCGTGCATCTTGTTTTTCATTTTTTTTCCAGTTGTGAGTTTGACAGGGCATGCCTCTCTTTTTGATTGATAGGAGCTGCTTAGGGAGGCAGTAATTGTCTGAAAAGCAGGATTAAAATGCAAGAAATAAACAGCTGCTTCAGGCAAAAAAATAAAAAAAAATATGAAATGGCATGTTATTCACACCACATATAGAAACTGACTAGAGTGACAGTTGAACTTCATTTCAGACTGTCGGTAGTCTTCCCCGGCTTGTGAGCCTTGGGGATAGCTCTAGTCCCTGACTCCACAGTTCCCATCATAGTTCAATATATGAAAGCGTGGGATGGATCAATGCTTTTCATTTAAGAGAGTACAACAAAGCGGTTTAAATAAAACTCAAAAAATTATTTCAGGGCTGTATTTCCCCCATGCCATTCTATTCCGAAGACAACAACTCTGAGAATAGAATACAATAACTAGGATGTGGTTAAAAACAACAACAACAATACAGCGTTGACATGATCGTTCGTCATCAGTCATCTCAGAAGCTTAAGAACATTCTTGACCAAATTTGAGGATATCAAATACAATATCCACCACTCCAAAAACTCATGGGTATCTTGGCAGGAGATAAACAGGCTGAGCCTGAGGGAGAGGTCAAGCACGTCAGAAGTCACGAGTCTCTGTGCACCCACAAGAAATCTAAGTCCAGCCCACCTTGAATGCCTCTTAATTCCCACACATTTCCCTTGACCGTTAGTAGCTCAGATTTTGTAGAGACCTTAAGCTTACAATAAATCTTTATACTCATTTGAACTGCCTGAATCGCCTGATTTCCCCAACACTTGACAATCTCCAGCATCTGCTATCTTGGGCTACCATTTTCTTAGAGCTGGCCCTGTGAAATTGTTTGAATCTATGCTTCATGGTGCTCAAATAACATTCCCTGTACTCCTTTAGAAAATCCATGATTGGCTGAAAACATGTTCCTCTCATCCGTGACACTTGTGGTGAAGTTTATATAGGGATAGGCCAGTGATGGGGAACCTTTTTTCCCTCGAGTGCCGAAAGCGTGTGCATGTGCTATTGCGTGTGCATGCGTGCCCACACCCATAATTCAATGCCCCCCATGTGCCCTGCCCCCCTGCGCATGTGTGCAGGACCCCCGTGCTGCTCCACTCCCCACACATGTGTGCACGACCCCCCTCCCCTGCTGCCCCATTTCCCGACTTCTGGTGGGCCCAGTAGGCCCATTTTTCACCCTCCCCAGGCTCCAGAGGCTTCCCTGGAGCCTGGAGAGGGCGAAAACACCCTCCTAGAGCCTCCGTGTGAGCCAAAAATCAGCTAGGGCAACGGCTCACATGCCGGCAGATATGGCTCCGCGTGCCACCTGTGGCACGCGTGCCATAGGTTCGCCATCACGGGGATAGGCTATCAGGCGTCCCCAAACTTGGCAACTTTAAGACTTGTGGACTTCAACTCCCAGAATTTTCCAGAATTCTGGGAGTTGAAGTCCACAAGTCTTAAAGTTGCCAAGTTTGAAGACCTCTGGGCTAAATCCATATATTTTATTTGAAGGATTCCTTTAAACAGTTCTCTTGAAAAAAAATAAAACCCAAGTGAAGGTCCAGGATTGACTAGATTGATACATATAATAACTATAGTTCTTCCTATTCTGATGTCCTTCACAAGTTTGCACTGCAATTCCCATTAGCTATCCTCATTGTCCATGACATTTCAATAACAATAATAAAAAATATTAAGGAAAAGCTTGCTCCACTGTTTTCTCTTGCTTCCTCAGATCTCTGCTGCACATATTATTAAATATGTATTGGATACATCTGCCCTCATTCCTGTTTAAGGCCTGAAACATTAATTCTGAATTGCCCTAAAGGGCCAGCGTACCAGCAGAAAGAAAAATGCAGACAAGTAGGCAGAATGCCTTAATACTTTCTTCCTGGAATATAACAGGCCTATCCAGGAATGTCCATAGATGATGTTGATGTCCCATTTTAACCACTGGAGACATGAATTGTTTATTTCAAGAGTAATCTTTATAACAACAGTTACCTTGGCAGTCTTGGGAGTTTATGCAAACAAATTATTATTTAATTTCATTTCTGAAGAAGAGCAGATGATAGCCTTCCTTTCTTATTACAGATGTCGTTAGTGTGTCTTAGATGCAGGTGGTATCTCCAATAAAATGCCTCGTTTCTCGCTGTCATGTTACTGTAAGCTCTGCTGTTATGAATCATGCTAAGGTTTGCAGGGCTATGTTCCTTCTTTTTGCCTTTGAGTTGCACTGAAACATGAAGATATTATAACCTTGCTCTAATGTATAATCAGTATTAACATTTGTTTGTCAATGATTAATTATTGTTTCCCTCAGGGACAGGAAGGCAAGTGTTTTTCTATGCTAATATAGTCTTCACTTAGTCTATGCACCACTTCCTAATTCTAAGGCAACTGTAAAGAATATGGGATATTACTACATTAATTTCCACTTTTGCCATTATTCAAGGAATTAAATAAGTTGCTGCCGCATACTTATTTGCTGTTGCTGCATCTTCTATGATCAATCTTTCCCCCTTCTTCCCTCTCACTCTTTTTTTTTTTAAGAGGGACAATGGTATTCTGGCTTTCGGGTTGAAAAATGATTCCTTATTATCAAAAGCCAAATATATATCAGCCTGTGTGTTATTTAAAACCAAATGGATATTTTGCTTCCCCTTGCTCTGCAGGCTGACAATGCCATTTACACAATTGCAAATGGTGAGAACATGGATAAAGAGACATCGTTAATGGGATAGTAGCGATGTGTATCACTTTTGAAAGCTGGCGGAGTCACAAAATAGGTCTTCCCAGGAGCAGAGCTGGGGTGACAGCCTCAGGCTGCTGATTTGGGGGTGTTATGAAAAGAGGCAAGATCACTGCAGATGGGGACTGCAGACAAGAAATTAAAAGACGCTTGCTCCTGGGGAGGAAAGCTATGACAAATCTAGACAGCATACTAAAAAGCAGAGACATCACCCTGCCAACAAAAGTGCGTATAGCCAAGGCTATGGTTTTCCCAGTTGCAATGTATGGCTGTGAAAATTGGACCATAAGAAAGGCTGAGTGCTAAAGAATTGAGGCCTTTGAACTATGGTGCTGGAGAAGACTCCTGCGAGTCCCTTGGACTGCAAGGCGATCAAACCGGTCAGTACT
>QLTV01001172.1:999165-1009688 GCA_003457575.1 Thermophis baileyi | reverse complement strand
AGTTTTAAATGCTTTTTATTATGTATTTTTTTAATAATGCTTTTTTATATTTTAATAAGTTTTGTATTTGTTGTAAGCCTCCCAAAGTCCCTTGGGAGTTGGGCGGCATAGAAATACAAATAATAATAACAACAACAACAACAACAACAACAACAACAACAATGAAAACAGGCAGAATGATAGACAGAAAGATCTGGCCTATGGACAGATTCAATTAGAAAGTTCCTTGGGCAATATTTATCCCCCTGAAGCTTATACAGAAAAAAAAATCCCACTGGAAATATTCTATATTAATTAATATGATGGTCGGGTGGGGATGTTGAAGCATCTGGTGTGCCTAATGTTCTACTAGCCTCTGACTGAGAGCATGAAGAATGGACCTCTTCATGCTCTTCTCCCCTCACCCCAGTGCATAAAGACTCCTTCCACTAATAGACAAATCAGAGTAGGGATTCATTTGAATTGCCTTCAAATGTCCTTGAAATCTTTGTATTACTATAGCAATAGCAATAGCACTTAAACTTATATACTGCTTCACAGTGCTTTACAGCCCTCTCTAAGCGGTTTTACAGAGTCAGCATATTGCCCCCAAAAATCTGGGTCCTCATTTTACTCACCTTGGAAGGATGAGTCAACCTTGAGCCGGTGAGATTTGAACTGCCAAACTGCAGCTAGCAGTCAGCTGAAGTAGCCTACAGTACTGCACTCTAACCACTGCGCCACCTCGGCTTTATATATTAACCTTCCCCTCCAGCCATTATCTGTACTGTTTCTATGTCATCTCTCTTTCTCTCATCTCCATTTTTTTCTCTCTCTCTTTCTTTCTCACAAATCAACACTTTCAAGTGGATGGACAGAAAATTTTGAAGATGTACTTCTGGAAAGGCTATTTCATTCCATGACAATTTCATGATGTGTAATTTATTCATGCAGGTTCAAGTCATTGGAGAGGGGCCATTAATAAGATCTGTACTTACATCTGTCTTAAACTTCATGGGTTTTGAGAGGTAAAAATTTCTATCGGTTACCTGCTTTCCCAATCAGTTTCACTTTCCTCTTCTTCGTAGCCACTTTTCATTCTAGATCTAGAATTTGGGAATGTCTCCTTTCTAGCACTAGTAAATAAAGATGGATACTGGTCAGTAGTTCATTAGCTAATCTGGATTTTAATAATGATCCATGTTCAAGAGTTATTCATACGTAGGACTACTACATCTTGCTTACAACCCTTTAAATGACTATTAGATGATAGCACAGAGAATATTCTATACTTTGGCCTTGGACTGTAACAAAATTCATTCAAGGTTGAAAAAACTTACATAAGTAAATGAGACCATGTGAATAAATGCTCTTTAGGTATCTTGGAAACTTAGTTTAGTATATGGGAACTTAAATAATATGTAAATAATGTCCAAGAGATAGATAAGAAAAACAGAATTCAGCAGCTCCTTCTGTTTAGGGTTTAACAACTCAGTCAACAATATTTGTCCAAATGGTACTTCAAGAGAGACTAGACAAACATATTATAAGAAAGTCCAAAACTCCATGTATTTTACTCTGTTTTCTGTATGTGTTCTTTATCTTTTCAGTGGTAGTTGTGTAAATTAATGAAGTGTTGGAAGAAATTTCCCTGGTTCGTTCCCAGCTGGGAAGTACCAGGCATGCTGAAAAGAAATGAATTCCAAAGCAGCTGCCAGAAAGTGGGATTCTTTAATGAAGGAAGGCAAAAAGCAGAAGTGACTCAGCTCCAGCGTTCCTGGGTTGCAAGCCAACTTGGAAGTGTGACTCTGAGCCTTTTATGCTTAATTCCCCTTTGAAGCTCCTGCAGCTTGATGGGTTTATTTGTGTGCCTCTAGTTAAAGTGATTGCCCTGGATCCTGTCTTCCTGCCTTAATGGGTTAATCCTGTTCCTGGGGCTTTGTCTTTCCTATCCTGGGGGTTAATTCTGCCAGGAAAGAGGAAAAGGGAAGTTCCAGGTGAGTTATTTTTAGCCTGATTCTCCCTATCTTAATACTTAGCTCTACTTAAGTATTCCTTTTGTAACAGCCTTTCTGAGTTTTTCATTTCAGCTGGTGCTTCTGCCTGGGGTTTTCTTAAAGGAGGAAGGGCTGGCTTGAGTTTCTTGGCACTGTTTTCTGAGGTTTCTGGTTCTATGAGGTTTCTGGCACTGTCCTTTTGGGGTATACTTTCCACAGAAGGAATAAACTGTTTTTTTGCAGCCAGGAACTGTACTTTGGTTTCACCAAGGTGCATTCCTTGTCTCGACCAGCCAACATTCCTTAACAGATGGGACCCTAAACATGCATCTCCTGTAGGACCGAAGGGTTGAGTAGAAACATCCAGGGATTTATTGAAATTTAAGCCCTACTTATATTAAAACTATATTCAGACTTCAAATTTGGTCTATTACCAGTATTTGATAGTCAACATTCATTCTGATGATAGCATTGTTAAAACTTATCATGAAAAGCTGAACTGGTCCTATCAGTAGTAAGGCTGAGAATTGCAGAATAGAGTGCAAGAAGGAATAATATGAGCCACATGAATTAGCCTCTTATCCTAAGGAGTATTGAGTGTTGATATCCCATCACTAGCATTGACATAGATTTTTAAAAAGCATCAATATCAAATATCTATTCAGTTTTTGAATTAAGCACAGAGGGAACAAGAGAAGATGCTTTTGGATATTTTACCTTAGGCAGCAAAATGTTTAGGCCAGCCCTAATGAGAACACTCTTTTCAATTCACTGTTGAACTTTAGTATCAACGTGTGGCTTTTAGCCCTATAAGAAGTTAACAAATGAGTTCTTCTTAAAAGAACAGAGGAAATGTGATTGCTTTATACAGCTTAATACCCTTTTGCTCAATAGTCATTGATGGTATCTCTCAAATGCACCTGCCACTTGTTCATCAATCTTTATGGAAGAAGCTATTGAGATAGTTTTCACTCTAGCTACCTAGGGTTTACATTCTTTGCATAGTCAACATTTATATTGATCATACTTTATACAGTTTATCTACACAAATAAAACATTCATCAATATAACGCACAAAAATCTATACTTTGTATAGATCATACAGCACTTATACCTTCATTCAAAGAATGTCACTGTGGATTTTTCTTTGATTGTTGCTAAATGTATGGAGGTTTCCCCCACTTTGATTTAAAGGATTTTGAAAAAGCTTCCTCCTTGTCCTCCAGCTAAGCCTGTCAAACATTTCTTTTCGCTGTGATGATTAAACAGAAAGAACTAGTTTAGTCTCCTGCTAATACCTGGGAAAGGAAGATTGCTCAATACAAAAGAGAGCATGGAAAGATATGACTTGTGACACTGAAGGAAAATATGTGCCCAGACAAATGAAATCTGTCAACCAGGTTCTTGAAGGATGCCATTGTTCATATCATGACTTGAATGAGCTGATTTGATGCACATAATTTTTTCTTCCGGTTTCTTCCCTCTTTGTTCCCCCCTTCTTCTATGCTAAAGTCCATCCATATCTTTCTCTTGCAGTAGGGGTATACCTGTGTGGCATTTTAATCTAATAATACTTTATTTCCAAAAGTAATGGTGGCTTCTTGCTAATGACTATGTTCAAACTTGTATTTACTATTTTAATGAGATAGAAAACAATAGCATGTTGGAATCTGGAAAAGCTGTAGAAGTGGTTCTGGTATATCTGGAACAGAAGACTGAGAGAACAAAAAAGTGAGTGAAAGGGAATAATTTGTCAGAGTGTCATTAAGTCATCAGTGCTGCATATAAAATTCCAGTACAGCTGCAAAGTATCATTTGCCAGATTCAAAACTTAGTTATTATGACCAGCTTTCTGAATAATATCTTACCACAAAGCAGTGAATGGATATAAAAGGTCTAATTTAGGTGGAATGGAGAATAGGAGTGTGTAGAACTGCTTCTTGGAGCATAAGACGCCTGCATGTCTATTTGTATGCAGGTCTTCTTCTCAGTACTGGATTAAAAGTGGGAATTAAATCTTTTGCAGTGCAGAAGAAGAGAAAAGGGGATTTTAAAAAGAGACAATGCCAGCTTCATTTTATTTGCCAATGTGAGACTTTTATTATTGTTTAGAATCCAAAATATAAAAAGAAACACTTGTCATATTGTGCCAGGCTGTTTGGCAACAGTTTAAAAGTGAAAGTGATACTTTACAAACACAATTCTCACAAAGTTGTCTTAGCAAGATTCACTGGAAACAAAGAGATAGAAGAATTCCAACAGCTAATCTGTTCCCCATTTAAAATCAACATACCCCTTTGAATATTAGGCAGATACTTTGCCTTCCTTCCTTCCTTCCTTCCTTCCTTCCTTCCTTCCTTCCTTCCTTCCTTCCTTCCTTCCTTCCTTCCTTCCTTCCTTCCTTCTTTTCATTGATAACAGAAAAGCTTAAATCTGGCTGTTTACACACCAATTTCCTGATTTTGATCAGTTTGGGAACAAACTTTCACATATCTAATTGATGTTTTCTGTAATTTACCCTATCTACCTTTGGAGAAGGGACCACATGACAGCGTAGATTCTGACATTTTCTCTGAAAGGAATTGTGTAATAAATAATTCCAAAGAGATAATATTGGGAAGAAAGAACAATGGCCTTTTCTGTCAGCCCTTCAACACAGACCAGACTAGGAAGCAGAGTTATGAATACAAATACTAAGGTTACACTCAGAAAATATTGCAAGTCTGAATTTGCTCCCCTACTCTCTCCCTTTATCTTCATGAGAACTAGAGAGGGTCACATTTGAGATGCCTTTTCAAATTACATTTCTGCCCAAGACTTAGATTCCTTTTTTCTGACTATTGCATTCATTGCAGCTCTTCCTCCTGTTCCTCAAGATTGTTCCTACTGCCTATTGCATTTCCTATATAGTTCTCATTTGCAGTTGATGCCTTAACTTGATTCCGGAGTCAAGATAAACATTTGTTTTCTAGAATTAGAATATAACTAATTAAATTGAATTGAGAATAGGCAAAATTGAACAGGTTCAAAAAATTTATTTTCAGACTTGCGAAGATTAATGTCAGCCTTCCCAGGTAGATGAGGCAGGAAACATAAGCAGATAATCCAATTCTACTTTGTTGTAAAATTACATGAATAGATTCTTGCAAATCTGAAATTACAAGTCTCCTGCCATCACTTTTACAGCCTGAGAATTTAGGGATTGTCCCTTCTGAGCCTCTTGCTCTACCCACCATGCAGCTATGGGCTGTGCCATCTCTTATCTGACCATTCCTTAGGCAGCATCTCCTCTCCAAGGTCTTTTACACATACCATTCATGTGACAGCTATATCTGGGGGGCACTATGATCAGAATCCTGAAGGCATGCAAGCATCAGAGGCAGAACAAATTTCCGGCTCTGTAGGAAAAAATAAGCATCTGTATATATCATGTTTAAAAATTAGTCCAGGAACATTAGTATTGGTCCAGCAGTCTTATACAACAATCTGTTCATTGGCCTGAATGTAGCATATGAATGTAGCATAGGGCTTAAACAATATTAAAATGTTTCTGAGTTCCATTACAGAGCAAAGTTGACATTTAAGCCGAGTCTGTACATTTATATGGCCTGCACTCAACTTCTGGCAGAAAAATCTGTGCTTTAAGTTAAGCATGTAATTTGAGCAATAGAAGCAATAATATCCTAGTTGAAAATAAGGTCATTTGCAGATTATATGACAGTGACATAATGGATTTGACTTGTAATCACTTTAAATTTGATACTAATATGTCAATTTCTCCCTTCCCCCTTGCTTACTTGCCCATGGAGGCATTAAGAGAATAAAAATGTGGTACCATATTTTGGAAAGAAAAAAATATATATAATTCTAAAACTGAACCTTATTCTCTATGCCTCTTTCTTTCTTTCTTTCTTTCTTTCTTTCTTTCTTTCTTTCTTTCTTTCTTTCTTTCTTTCTTTCTTTTGGTTTCTCTCCCTCCGCACATTCATCTCTCTTTCCATTCAGGCAAGGGTTCATCCTTTTCCATCTAGGGATGAATTGTTTTCTCTACATAATTATTACAACTGCAAAAACCCTGTTCTCGATTCAGTCTGGCCACTTTATGGAAGAATGAAGGGCATGGGTCAGTTTTATAGATTTTGAATACAAAGGATTCCAAGTACAATCTAGTCAAAGTACATAATACCAGGGTTCTTGAACAGATTGTCTGACATAGCACTGTTTGCTTTCTCTTCTCCTCTTTAAGCTGATTGCATGACTGATTAACAATTGACCTGAGAGTTCAGAAGATTGTTGTGGATTCAGAAGGAAGGGAAGGAAAGGGAAGGGAAGGGAAGGGAAGGGAAGGGAAGGGAAGGGAAGGGAAGGGAAGGGAAGGGAAGGGAAGGGAGGAAGGAAGGATGGATTTTTTTTCAATTAACAGATTAACAGAGTTGGAAAGGACCTTGTAGGTCATCTAGTCCCCCGCCCAAGCAGGAAACCCTACTCTATTTCTGACAAATGGCAGTCCAATCTCTTCTTGAAAGCCTCCAGTGATGAAGCTCCCACAACTTCTGAAGGCAAGTTGTTCCATTGGTTGATGGAAGGTTGATGGAAGGAAGGAAGATTGGTTTTCTATTTTCTCATCTACCCTCTTCCCAATTCACACCTTGTCATCTTCCTTTAATAAATAAATAAATAACTTTTTCCAAAAGCAGCCCTATCTCCTCCCAGAAAAGTTGGTAGACTGAAGGAGGAGGACATCAAAGCTGAGAATGTCCCTTGTTGTTTTACTGCTTGAAAGCTCTCCCAGGGCGTTCCTTGGATCCTCTTAGTGGTTCATTATGACAAGATTGGTAGAATCAAGGCAGCTGTCAGGAGCTACTAGATCACTTCACAATGATAATTATTCTATTTGAAAAGGCAATATTTGCTGCCATTGTCTTTCTTTTTTCTCATACATCATTTCTTATGCACTGAAAGCCCACTCCTCTATGGTGCAAAGGAGGCTTGGTTCTACCCCAAGAGCAAACCATTTAAAAGAAAGCGGTGTGTGTGTGTGTGTGTGTGTGTGTGTGTGTGTGTGTGTGTCAGATGAAATATAAGGAAGGGGGGGAATGGTAATGGAGTTAGAAGCCAGTTTTAAAGAATAATAGTAGCATTAACATATGGGCTATGCAGATTTTCAGGGTAGCTGCTGAATGAAAGAGACTCAGCCATTCAAGTTATGGCTCTACATAGCTGAATACCATCACAATGCTATCATGATAGAACTGAGCATCCCTTCCACCAAATGGTACCCAAAGGAAGATAATTTATTCAATTTCAGAATACATTTCTTATTTTTCAGATTCATTTCACTGCACTAATGCACAAATTTGAGAATAAAATACTAAAATCGGCCATATGATCTTGAGCAGAGAGTGAGAACTAAAAGATGCAATAAAGCAATGCCTTAAAAATAATACCCTAGCAGTTCCTCGGTATCCTCTGATCAACTTATTTCAATAGTACGGTTGGTGCTGTTGTTGGTGCTGTCTTAACTGAACACTTTATTTCGTATAATAAATCACCTTTGATCTGCTAGTCGTTGTTCGCTAACAGTTGAATCTGGATATTGTTGTTTCCATCGTTCATACATTTGCTTTAAATACCCTCTTTTTTCCGGCTCTGAGTTGTAATAACAGGCCATTATGGCACGATTTTCATCTGCACCATATTTTTGTCGTTTTGTTGGCTGGTCCACTTGTAACCCACTTGTCGACGGATGCCCAGGGACCTCAACATCCGCCTTGGCCCTTGTTAACCCACACATTATTGTTATTGTTGTTGTTGTTATTATTATTATTATTATTATTATTATTATTATTATTATTATTATTATTATTATTATTATTATTATTATTATTATTATTATTATTATTATTATTATTCCTATAGTAGGGGATGAGGGAACACTTAATGTGTATTTTTAATAGTTATAAGTCATATTTACAGATTTGAAGGACAAAAGGAAGAGAATATACTATTACCGGTACTAGGTACCAATTTTGTTCAATTTATTTTTGGTATGAATTTACCAGATTTCCCAGTTAAAAATATGAAGGTTTGATAACTTTTTCTGCAGTCATCAAATCCTGCTTCAATTGTTGCACACTTAAAATAGAAAGGGGGGGTAGATATATACAGTTGATGATAGATAGATAGATAGATAGATAGATAGATAGATAGATAGATAGATAGATAGATAGATAGATAGATAGATAGATAGACAGACAGACAGACAGACAGACAGACAGACAGACAGACAGACAGACAGACAGACAGACAGACAGACAGACAGACAGATGATAGGTAGATGGGTAAATGGGTAGATGGGTAGATAGATAGATAGATATTTTATTTATTTATCTCTAGCGATGGCTAGAGATTTATTTTATTTTATTTATTTATTTAGTTTGTCAAACGTACGAGATAACAGGTATAAGTATAAACATGGACTTGAATACAGGAAATGAGTACAAATAAATGGGGACAGTAGGACAGGGACGGTAGGCACGCTGGTGCGCTTATGCATGCCCCCTTACAGACCTCTTAGGAATGGGATGAGGTCCACGGTAGACAGTTTAAGGTTAAAGCTATGGGGGTTTGAGGATGTAACAACAGAGTCAGGTAGTGCATTCCAGGCATTGACCACTCTGTTGCTGAAGTCGTATTTTCTGCAATCGAGTTTGGAGCGGTTTACCTTGAGTATGTATCTATTGTTTGCATGTGTATTATTGTGGTTGAAGCTGAAGTAGTCGTTGACAGGTAGGACATTGTAGCAGACAATTTTGTGTACTATGCATAGGTTGGACCATAGGCGGCATAGTTCTAGGTTGTCCAAGTCCAAAATTTCAAGTCTGGTGGCATAAGGTATTCTATTGTGAGCAGAGGAGTGGAGTACTCTTCTCATGAAATACTCTGGACCCGCTCAATTCTATTAATGTCCAATATATAGTGTGGATTCCAGGCAGATGAACTGTATTCGAGAATTGGTCTGGCAAAGGTTTTGTATGCCCTAGTTTGCAGTACAATGTTACCAGAGAAGAAGCTTCACAAAATTAGGCACGTCTTAATGCCTTTTTGGCAATGCTGTTACAGTGAGCTCTGGGGCTTAGATTGTTTGAGATGAGTACTCCAAGGTCCTTGACAGAGTGAGGGTCGTCTACGAGGTCATATCCGCCCAGCTTGTATTTGGTGTTCTGATTTTTGTTGCCAATGTGTAAGACAGAGCATTTGTTGGTTGAGATTTGGAGTTGCCAATTGTTCGACCATTCTGGCACATAGTCAAGGTCACTTTGTAGGGCAGCAGTATTGTCGGTGGTGTTAAATAGTTTTATGTCATCAGCGAAGAGGATGCAGCTGCTTATAATATGATCGCAAAGGTCATTTATGTAGAGCAGAAAGAGTGTGGGTCCTAAAACACTGCCTTGGGGGACACATGATAGATGGATGGATGGATGGATGGATGGATGGATGGATGGATGGATGGATGGATGGGTGATAGGTAGATGGATGTTAGGTAAATAGGTAAAGATGGATGGATGGATTATTAATGGATTAGTCTTATGACCATATTAAAAAAACAAAATAAAATACAGAATCTAATTTCAGGGTAAATGTATATAAAAGAAAATGCAGTAATACTTATATGGTAAATACAAAGAACCAACATCGTCATTACCTTTACAAGATATCCCAAGCTGTTTAGTGTATTGGGTTCTTAGCTCAACTGCCTTAACTATAAACTTAGCAGTTCTGCTCACAATGTATACATTAGAGGACAGGAGGAAGTAAGACCATCTGTAATTCAGATCCCATTGGGCTGTTCTTTCAAGTAGGATGTTAACCCCAAAGGGGACATATGGTTGACAATCAAATAAAACATGAGCAATATCTTCAATGGCTGGGGCAGATCATATACACATCCTCCCAAGATATGGCAAATGGTGGAAGTGCTCATATTTGGCTATGGAACCCAACAGCTCAAATCTTGCTGTAGAATAGGCCCTTCTTGAGAACTGTGTCAAAAACTCATTGAAAGATACTTTCCGAATTGGAAAATGGTTTCGTTCTTAGCCTATATATATATACCGTGTTTCCCCAAAAAATAAGACCTCCCCTGAAAATAAGACCTCCCCCTGAAAATAAGCCCTTCCCTGAAAATAAGACCTCCCCCTGAAAATAAACCCTCCCCAAAAAATAAGCCCTCCCCCCAAAATAAGCCCTCCCCCAAAAATACCATTTCCTCTGGTTAAGGTTAGGGAGACAGAGCTGGAAATCAGGTAAGACAGCAAGAGGAGCCCTGTCTTGCACCATGCACCCCAAAATAATAAGACCTCCCTGAAAATAAGGCCAAGTGCTTATTTTGGGGTTCAAAAAATATAAGACAGGGTCTTATTTTCGGGGAAACACGGTATATATATTTCCAATAACTCCAGGTCAGTTTGAGCAGTGACACTTGAAATAGGGATTAAAACCAGGGGTGAAATTCAAAATTTTTCTCTACTAGTTCTGTGGGCGTGG
>QLTV01001172.1:984152-999137 GCA_003457575.1 Thermophis baileyi | reverse complement strand
CTACCGGTTCTGTGGGTGTGGCTTGTTGGGCGTGGCAGGGGGAGGATACTGCAAAAGCTCCATTCCCACCCCACTCCAGGGGAAAGATACTGCAAAATCTCCATTTCCTCCCCACTCTGGGGCCAGCCAGAGGTGGTATTTGCCGGTTCTCCGAACTACTCAAACTTTCCGCTACTGGTTCTCCAGAACCTGTCAGAACCTGCTGAATTTCACCCCTGATTAAAACCCATTGGAATGAATTCAAAGAAGAGCAACAGTGATATTCAGGAGACAGAAATGAAATCCTATGAGGCATAAGATAGGCATAGGAAATCCTATGAGGCTGAGAACACGTTTAACCTGGAAAAAAAGGACAAAGTCTTTTTGTACCTCAAAGGGGTGTCACATAAAAGAAGGCCATGATCCTTCTGTGTATTGTCTAGTGTGCAGTTTGTAGAAGAATTATTTTTAAGTACAGGAAGGCAGATTAGTATTGAATGTTAGGAATTGTTTGGGGATACTTATTTTAGATTGTAGTGTTTAGAATCCAAAATAGCTTGTTTATCTGAACAGTTTGCAGTGTTTAACTTGTAAACAACTTCTTCAGTCTCTATGATCCTGTGAACCTTACTCAAAATAAAATGGGGGGGGGAAGTGAAATGTTAACAAAATTCTTTGGGATAAGATAATAAATGTTGCTTTTTACATAACATTGGAAAGGAGAATGGAATATCCGTTCTTTAGATTAGTTTGGGTCATTTTCTACCAGGGGTGAAAATCCAGCAGGTTCTGACAGGTTTGGGAGAACCGGTAGTGGAACTTTTGAGTAGTTTGGAGAACCGGCAAATACCACCTCTGGCTGGCCCCAGAGTTTATTTATTTTATTTATTTATTTTATAAAATTTATATGCCGCCCAACTCCCGAAGGACTCTGGGCGGCTTACATCATAAAAAAATAAAACATATAAAACAATTAAAAAAACCCATCTATATTTAAAATAAAACATTCACACAACCATGCATGGGCCAATCAGAACAACTATTGGCCCCAGGCCTGCCGGAAAAGCCAGGTCTTAACGGCTTTACGGAAGGCCAGTAAGGTGGGGGTAGTACGGATCTCGGGGGGAAGTTGGTTCCACAGAGTCGGAGCGGCTACAGAGAAGGCCCTCCCCCGCGGTCCCGCCAGCCGGCACTGTCTGGCCGACGGGACCTGAAGAAGGCCAACCCTGTGCGACCTCACTGGTCGATGGGAGGAATGTGGCATAAGGCGGTCACGCAGATAAACTGGTCCTGAGCGATGTAGGGCTTTAAAGGTAACAACCAACACCTTGAATTGTGACCGGAGCGCAATCGGCAACCAGTGCAGCTCGCGAAGGATGGCACTTGTGTGGGTGTACCTTGGCACACCCACGACTGCTCGCGCAGCTGCATTCTGGACCAGTTGTAGTCTCCGGACACTCTTCAAGGGTAGCCCCATGTAGAGAGTGGGGTGGGAATGGAGATTTTGCAGTATCCTTCCCCTGGAGTGGGGTGGGAATGGAGATTTTGCAGTATCCTTCCCGTGCCATGCCCACCAAGCCATGCCCACAGAACCGGTAGTCAAAACATTTGGATTTCACCACTGCTTTCTACTCCTAAAGACTATATATTTTAAACTATGTCAGGATTTCCATTTTACTGGATTCTTGAATATTGAATAGGATTTGTTTTTCATTTGTCTAAAATAGAAAATTAGATATGGTATGTCATGCTGCAACATGTCACAATAAAAAGGATCAGACTCTGAAATAACTACTTTACTTGAGAGTCATCCCAGTTCATCACCACTCAAATTATTATAGATCTGTTTGATAAGTCTACTAAAAAGATGAGACAGGCTGTATTATTGCATTGCTTTGTAGTATTCCAGCAAATAGAATTACTTAATAGAATTACTATTGAACAGTACCACATATATCTGTTTCAATAACAGTCTGTGCATTGTCTTTTTTGTACTTTACATCTGTAACCATATTAACAATATAAAAAAGTCATACAAATGTTCTTTTCTTCTACATGCAATATAGAGCAATAAATTGCACAGAGCTTTAATGAGATGCAACAAATCAAGTTTTGGAAATTAACGGTTTTTCATAAGATATGAATTGTTCTACTATAAGCTTCTATTATTTTCCACTGCATAAACAAAGTCTTTAAAATATGTCTTTCCTGATATTGGACCCCACCATTGCAACTGCATCTGTATTTATATTGAGTATGATATGATGTGATATAGCCAGGAGATTGCTAGGATTATTATCGTATGGCTGTCATATCTTTGAGGCTTCAGATGTTTTGCCTTGGACTGACTGCTAAACTGGACTTGGACTGCAACACTAAACTGAATTTACACTGGCCATGGTGGATGTCCAAATGATCTCCTTCAGTGGGGCAAAATATCATCACCGAATTGTGACTGTGGGGCCAAAAAACAAACCAACTATCCAACCTATAGTGACAGAGTGCCAAAATATAGTCTATAATGGAGATTTTGCTGACTTCCTGACTGTGACAAATGAAGCAAAATCTAGATAATTCGTTTAATCAGTGGAACGACTTGCCCCCAGAAGTTGTGGAGGAACTTAAAAACTAGAAGTTTTAAAGGAGGGATTAGACAATTGTTTGTTTGAAATGGCATAGGTTTTCCTGACTGAGCAGGGGGTTGGACTAGAAGATCTCCAAGGTCCCTTCTATCTCTGTTATTCTATTTATAATATTTTAGATTTCATATTTCATATTTTCTATTTTTATCTCTTGTGTTTTTATTGAAATGTGATGTGAATGTGTCGTATGACAAATAATAATCTATTTATATTAGATCTAAGAATGAATAAATCCTGCATCTCACTTGGACTTCTTTCAGATGTGGATTAACAGGCCAAAAAACAAAGCAAAGCAAAAGGCTTATTCAAACAAAGGCAATGCTCCTATTCACCCCCACCCACCCACCCACCCACCCACCCTCAGAAGACACAATTTTATCTATATGGCTTAAACTTTCCCAAGGGCAAAGAAAAACTTTCACTTATTTTTTTTTCTTCCAGTATAGTAGGGAGTCAAGTGCTTTATATAATTACTATCTTTAGTTGTCTTTAACTTTGTAATAATTTCTATGCTGTTTTGCAACCTCCCTGGCTTCATGGCTTGAAAGCTAGAAAAGGTGCATTTGTATCTATCTTTACCAAAGATGGGAAAATGGATGGAAAAAAATATTGATATATGGAGACGCTGGTATACACAATATTAGGTAATATGTGATTTGCTGCAAGGAAGGGGGGGAATAAACATTTGTCCCTAAAAGTCTGCCCACTTTCTTACAATATATGGAAATGGGAGCTGGTTATGTCAGGAGAAACATGAATGTAAGTTGAATGCAGGGGAAATGGAATACTAAAACAGTATATCATACAAAAAGCAATAGAGTCATGAATGGGTGAAAAATGACTATGGGTAGAATACAAAAACTGAATTACCAGAACAAAAGAAGTACATCAAGGTGATTTGGTCATCTAGAGCAGGGGTCTCCAACCTTGGCAACTTTACGACTTGTGGACTTCAACTCCCAGAATTCCTCAGCCAGCACGCGCTGGCTGAGGAATTCTGGGAGTTGAAGTCCACAAGTCGTAAAGTTGTCAAGGTTGGAGACCCCTGATCTAGAGCAGTGTTTCTCAACCGGGGAGGGGGGGGTGGAGGGGGGGGGGTCCAGATGCCTCAGGGTACCAGCAAGGTTTGCTTCAAGGAAGACTATCTAGAGCAGGGGTCTCCAACCTTGGCAACTTTACGACTTGTGGACTTCAACTCCCAGAATTCCTCAGCCAGCACGCGCTGGCTGAGGAATTCTGGGAGTTGAAGTCCACAAGTCGTAAAGTTGTCAAGGTTGGAGACCCCTGATCTAGAGCAATGTTTCTCAACCTTGGCAGCTTTAAGATTAATGGATTCCACCATGCATGACTGACTGGGGAATTCTGGGAGTTGAAGCCCACACATCTTCAAGTGGCCAAGGTTGAGAAACACTGATCTAGATATAATAATATATGGAAGGAAGAATACATAGGTTGAATGGAAGGACAGGATGAGTAGGTCGTAGTTAGATGAGATTAATAAGATCCTGAAAACAAAAACTTGTATGAAGTGTTATATGGAAACAAGGATGATTTGCAAGGAGAAAGAGATTAACCCACTGAGGCCCATTCATTATATGGAGGGGTAATATTTCTTGTCATTTCTGGTCATGGTTCTAAGAAGCATGAAACAAGTAGAGATAGACCTTGATTCAGGGGTGGGTTCTACTTAACTTCCCTACCGGTTCGCATCGCGACAGAAGTGCGCGCGCCTACATCACAACGCGGAAATAAGCCTCTACGCATGCGCAGAGGTTTCTTTTCCAGCTGCGGCGACCGGAGAACCGGTTTGGGGGCATGGAAAGCCAGCCATCGCTGCTGGTTCGGCGAGCGGATGCAAATTTCCGCTACCGGTACTAGAGAACCAGTCAGAACCGGCAGCAACCCACCACTGCCTTGATTTACAACCATTTGTTTAGTGACCATTCAAAGTTACAAAGGCATTGAAAAAAGTGACTTATGACTGTTGTTCACACTTACGACCATTGCAGCATCCCCATGGTCATGCACATTTGGATGCTTGGCAACTGGTTCATATTTATAATGGTTGCAGTATCCTGGGATCATATGATTTTGTAACCTTCTGACAAACAAAGTTAGTGGGGAAGCCAGATTCACTTAACAATTGTGCTACTAACTTAGCAACTGCAGTGATTCACTTAACAACTATGATAAGAAAGGTTGTAAAATGGGACAAAGCTCACTTAACAAATGTCGTAGCAACATAAATTTTGGGCTCAATTGTGGTGGTGAGTCAAGGACTACATGTACATAGACTCCTGGTTGATGCCTTTTCTTTTCTTCCCTTTTTCTTCCCTTTCTTTTATGTTACTCTTTCAAACATTAAAGCTGAAAGCTGGAGCTGCCTTGTTTTTATTTCTGTGCAAGCCAGAGTAAAGAGTAGAACAGAGGTGGCTTCCTACCGGTTCTAACAGGTTCTTTAGAACCGTTAGTAAATTGGCGATGACGTCACGGAGCCAGTTTGGTCGGTGTCTCCGTGGGTGCCGCCATCTTGGATTTTGCTTCTGTGCATGCGAAGAAGCTAATTTTTGATTGCTGCGGGCAGGCGCACGCACGTGAAGCACGCGCACGCACCTGGCGCAACCCTGAGCAAACCGGCAGCAAAAGGATCCAGAACCCACCCCTGGAGTAGAATATAAAATTCCTTCGAATAAGCAAACTTGTTTGTTAAATGCATATCACTGTGCAAGCCGTTCTGAAGGCTGACAAAGTATTATACACCTCAAAGAAAATAGCAATTATTTTCCAGAGGTAACAATAATCAGTTAAAGTCAGTTACTACCTTCAAATTTTTACCATATATCTTATATTTTTATTTACTGTATCCAGTAGGGAAGGGTTATAGAAATGAACCACAAAATAGTAATCCATTGTTGTACATTCCTTCAACTATTTGCAGTGAAATGAAAGCTACGTGTTTTGAACATTTATTCAAGTTTACCCATGCAAAAAAAAAAATCAATTCACAGATAAAAATTGAATGTGTATGTTTATATTTAAACTTTTTATTTTGAACACTGAGTCTTTCAAGGACTAAAAGCTTTTTTTAAAAAGATTTCCCCTCCTCTTCCTCTTAAAACTGTGGTTTGAAAGGCAGTAAAATAAAATATTGGAAACAATCTAACTTTTAACAAATTATATCGAGATTTGTTTCATAGAACAAAAGTTCTTAAGCAAGAGTTTATATTACTGTTATGCTTCACTGGTAGTAACACTGGGACTTCAACCTGCATAACTACAGTGATTAATTAAAGGTCTCGTTCGGGATGAGTGAACATCATTATTGCCCTTAAATAGGAAAATCAGATAACCACTGCTGATTATTCCTCAATTCCCAGTCCCACTTGCTAAAGACCAGAGAATGCAGAAGTAGGTTGTCTAATTTCCATACAAGTAGGAGAGAAGCCACAAATAGCACAATCAGTACACAACACACACACACACACACACACACACACACACCAACACATAGACATACAAGTGAGGTGGAGATACAGGATTGCTTTGAAGATTACAGTCACAAAGAGCTGGGATTAGCAATAAAATAATCTTTATTACCAGTAGAGTCTCTAGACAAAAGATGAAATTGCAGTTGTAGTACAGCTGTAGAATAATTGTAGAACAGACCTTGCATCAACAGGAGCAGAGTAGATCAGGATTCAAAAAACTGGTATTCCACAGTAACATATAGACCAGGGGTGAGTTCCTCCTGCGCCGCGCAGTGCAAAAAAATAAAATAAAAATCCCCCCCCCCCAAAAAAGCCAAAAATAAGATGGCAATTTTTTTTTAGAAAAAGATGGCGGCACCCACGGACCGGCATCAACCGAACCGGATCAGTGACATCATTGTGACATCACCAGTGGGTCACTACCGGTTCGGGCGAACCGGTCCGAACCGGGAGGAACCCACCTCTGATATAGACTACAGAATGAGGGTGGGGAGAAAGATGACATATATGGAAAGCAATCATGTTCAATATTTGTAATTTAAATTCAAAACAATAAAATTTAGGCTTACCTTTAGGCTTAAGGGTTTTCCTTGGGCCAAATGAGTCATCCGGTCTTGGAATAGATGAAATTGTGTATTCAGATGAGACACAGCAGCACTATGCATCATCCATAGCCATTGACTATGGAATATAGGTTGGCAGTCAACAAATTCTCCATCACTACTCCCCATATCTCTGGAGAAATAGTTTTCAGTTACATGTTCAGATATAAGCCCTTGTGCTGATGTGCTGGATTGTTCAGTAATATGTAAGGCCAAAGTATTAGTCTATATTACTTTTTAAGTGTTTAGTACAAGGTGCTGTTTTCAATGGTATTTTGGCTGATTCTATTTTTGTTTTTTAAAAAAATAACTTTTTAAAAATTTATAAATTAATAAGGATATAATTTATAATAAGACAAACTATTTCTTAGAGAATTATACACTTTTGTTATCATTTTCACATCCTGTCCCAATAAGATTTTGTCTAATTCTTGATATTTATTTTGGAAACCAAATTGGGCTAAGTCCTTTTTATATTTGTTTTGAATTTGCAAATAGGGCCACCAATCCAAATCTATTCCCATCAATGCCAAGTTTTCTTTTGTTCTTAAGTTATTTTGCTCATCTAATAATTGGTTATAAGTAACTTTTTTGTCCAAATTGAATAAGTTGGGGTATATTATTTATGTAAGTACAAAATGTTACACGAGTTTTGAGTGCACATAGACAACTGAAATAGTGATACTAATATATTGATAAATTGACATTAACATACGAGAAATATATAATATGCACATAAGATGTATGTAATATCTAAGATACGTTAGGCTGCTTTATGAAATTGGAAATTGTCTTGTGATTTGTGGTGTTAGGTTTGTGTTTTCTTTTTGTTGTTGTTTGTTTGTAGTTTTGTTTGTGTATTTATGTATATATGTGATTATGTACATATGTATATACACATTATATGTTTGTTCCTTTTTTAATACTTTTCAATAAAAATTACTTTAAAAAAAAAGACAAACTATTTCTCTGGTGAGTCTCCAGAGTCCAACTGGAATTTCTCCATATTTAATGGCATATTTTACCATTTATGTCAGATTCCCTTATGACATGATAGTAAGCAAAATGCTGGACGATAAAAACAAAATACTAAATTGATATTGATTCAATACCCACTATCAAGCTCCAGGCCCATGAATTCTTGGAAACTTTGGCAGTAGTATTAAGAGGTGAAATCAGTCCTTTGATTATCTCATCCTTGTATAAAGTGTTAAGATGGAATGGATTTCATTTTTTTCCCAGCAATCCAGAAGACATTGAAAAGCATTTACCACTTAGAATCTCACCATCCAATTTGCATTTCTTTTTCAGAAATCAGACACTAGGAAAGAATTATTATTCGTTAAACAAATGCTACTACAGGATATGATTATAAGAAACTACTGAAAGACTCCCTTGGTTACTTTGTAAAACACAGTGAATTGTTTCAGGTCTTTGTGGTTGCATTCTTCTTAGCTTCAGAATTGCTGTCCTTGGTTCTGAAGCCAGAGCAGCTCCTCAGCATCTGGAATGATCTATCCCAAAGTAGTTTCTGCCAGGTGTTTTTATGCTGTCTCTTACTGTCTTTATTAACTTGATGTTTGATGGAGAGGGACCCTGTATCTTTATTCCATTTCTAGTCTGGTGAATCAAAGAAGAAACTCCAAGTTATTTCAGGACTGAACAGATCTGAAAGTCTGGAAAATTTCCCTCCTTGCCTTTTTTTTGGGGGGGGGGCTGCCTTAGAGTCAATGTTTTATTTATTTATTTATTTCATATATCAAATTTAGAGACTGCCCATCTTGCTTACAGACCAGCTCTGGGGCGTGTACAATTAAAATTGTAAAATCATAAAACCACATAAAATGTGTTGACTTTTGGTGATTGCCTGGACTAGTCCCTGAAGATTTTTGGGCAAAATTTCAGAAGTGGTTAATTCTTGCTGTCTTCTTCCCAGGGCTGAGGGAGAGAGACTGATCCAAGATCACCCAGTTGGCTTTGTACCTAAGGTGGGACTAGAAGTCATGGTTTCCCTGATTGTAGCCTGATGCCTTAACCACAACTTCAAACTGACTCGCTCAATCACAACTAGTTCAGGATTAAACTATTACCAAGGTAAAACACTGCCTCTTTCACAAAGCAATTTGCTGGGGTTGGAATTAAAAAGGGATGCTTAATTATGTTTTAAGGGAAGAATAAAAATCAATCCTTCTTTGGCAGGAGTTAGTGAATCTGTATCAATTTGACATATACTTATTCAGTCTTTATTCTACTTCCATGCGAATGTGAAAATTGATTAAATATGCCATGAAAATGTTCAGGTAAACAATATCAGTGATCATAATTTTATAGCATTAGCATTATTGAACAAATGTAATCCTAAAATATGCACTAGGGACATCATTGAGCAAAATTGAGAGAAGCATGAAATCTGAAGGATAACAATATTCCAACCGTGGGTGATTAAATTCATTAAGTTCAATTCCGATCACTTTATTTTTCAACCTTAATCCTATGTTTATATTGTCCTGTTTCTGTAACAATTTACTTAAAGGAAACATGTATGTGCATTTCCATGTATATTTTATAGACATATGCATGGGGGAGGGGTTAATAAGTGCACATTGTGAGGACATTTCCTGTAATACATATTAGTTTCAAACATTTATGCATTATTTATTTTTTTAGGTATGCAGCTTTTGCAACTACCGTATTTTTCGGAGTATAAGATGCACCGGAGTATAAGATGCACCTTAGTTTTTTGGGGGGGGAAATGGGGGGGGGAAATCTGCCTACCAGGTATTCATCTGGCTAGCGTCCTTAGTCTGGTCAGCTTCAGCACATTATTTTATCCCCTGGTTAGGGCTTAAAAAAACCTTCGGTGGGAGTAGCAATGAAAAAAGCCTGCAAAGACTTAGGGCTGGAAAAAACCTTCGGAGGGAGTAGCAATGAAAACAGGCAAAGGGAAGATCGCTTAGCTAGCAAAGCACGGAAGATCGTTTCACTCGTTAGCGCCTCGTTAGTGCTGAAAAAAGGCTTCTAAAGCACAGAAGCTCAGCTGATTGTCGGAGGGAGCAGCAATAAAAAAAACAGGCAAAGATCGCTTAGCTAGCAAAGCACGGAAGATCGCTTCACTGTTAGCACCAAGATCGTTTCATTGTTAGCACCTCGTTAGGGCTGAAAAAAAAGCTTTGAAAAAGCTACATTCGGAGTTTAAGACGCATCCAAATTTTCAGCTTCTTTTAGGGGGGGGGAAAGGTGCGTCTCATACTCCGAAAAATACGGTATATACTTTTTAAACTTATTTTTAAGGAATGAATTGCATCTCCAAACTCAGAGACAAGTAGACATGGGTGTTAGGGTCGAGGGAGGGAATTGAGATGTGCATTTCAAGTATTATGACTTAACTACAGGCATTGGATGCCTTACCACAAGTTCAGAATATTGGCATTTGCTTGAATCATATTTCACCATTCCACCATTCCAATCAGCACAAAAATCAAAGTTTGCATCATTTCCGTTAAAATTCAGTGTGGACAAAATAAAATAATAGAATCTCTCTCCTTTTCAAGGCAAAACAGCTTGCCAAATTTATTACATTAACTTATTACATGGTTAATACTCCTATTCAGGTATTAACTATGTGGAACCCACCTTAGTTTGTTGAGAAGAGGTACTGCCACAGAACCAGACAATCAATTGTTTATGGTTTTAAAAGTTTAGCATTAACTTATTCAGTTGTGCCTAAAAAGCAATTGGCAACATAGGCACTTGCATTTCTAAATGCAAGTCCTGTACAATCCCATATCATCATAGCTCCTTTATTTCACATCAACATGGACCCAACAGATAAATATACAAGGATGTCCCAGCCTCCACATGACTTGCAATTGTCAAGATGGGATGTGATCAAGTAATGGAGAAACTGTTGCCAAATTAATCAATTCAGGAAGGTCCCAGCTGGTATAATAGTTCTAATTGCTCCTTACTCAGTGTTTCTCAACCTTGTCAACTTTAAGATGTGTGCTCTTCAACTCAATGCTGGATGGGGAATTCTGGGAATTGAAGCCCACACATCTTAAAGTTAATAAATTTTAGAAACACTGTTCCAGCTGCTTGAACTAGTGATAGATGCCAGAAGCAACAGCATTTTCCGTATTCTTAACTGCTGCCCAGTGAACAATGGGAGGAAAAGATTTAGCCCTCAATGGCTAAATTGCCTTTATCACTGAAGTACAAAAATTCCATATGTGATTGGGAAACAACAACAACAACAACAACAACAGTATGATAACTGTGCCATGAAAAAGTCACCCACAAAATTTGCAGATGAATCATTGCCCAATACAGATAGGAACTATAGCTGAAACTGAAATCCTATGTCTAAATGAAATAAAATAGAAAATACTCTCAATGTAATGAGGTTGTGAATTCGACTTTATGTTGTAGGCATTACTAACGTTCTGCTAGAACTACCGGTATATATCCAAATAGGATCAATAAAAATATATATTCTGAAAAGAACCCCATCATCTGAACAGACTATTTAATAATGCTAAAATCAAAAAGAAATCTTTCCTAAGAGGCTCGGTAGAGGCAAGAAATTGTTTTTATTTCTTAAATCATGGTAAAAATTGCAATTTCGGAAGGAAAATACTGACTCCAAGAGACTTGGAGGAGAAAAAAAAGAGTCAGGCTGCTCATCTCAAACGTTCCTTTCATTCTCTAGAAGAAATTGGAAAGTAATTGGAAGTTACGTCTGAGATGAACAAATACGACAGAAGAAGGAGAGGATAATGCTTTGTAACCTTTGGGCTTAGTGAATTCCAGCTTGTGAGAAATGTCAGCATTTTATGATTCTCCTTTATTGCCTCTTGTTTCTTTGGAAAGAAGATTTCAAAGCTGTAATTCCTGTGGTAAGGCACCCCAATAGCCTGGCAGAGCCTATCTCCCAGCTTGTAAATTAGCAGCAGGGGTGAAATTCAGCAGGTTCTGACAGGTTCTGGAGAACCGGTACCGGAAATTTTGAGTAGTTCGGAGAACCGGCAAATACCACCTCTGGCTGGCCCCAGAGTGGGGTGGGAATGGAGATTTTGCAATATCCTTCCCCCAGGAGTGAGGAGGAAATGGGGATTTTGCAGTATCCTTCCCCTGCCCACCAAGCCACGCCCACAGAACCGGTAGGAAAATTTTTTGAATTTCACCCCTGATTAGCAAGGTACATTGCCATGCTGTAATGAGTGAATGGGAAAGATGGGTCATTATATCAAAGGCAACAAAGGCTGAATCTGCTCATATAAAGTGAAGTGCTTGCAAATAGCCACTCAACTGCTCATTTTGAGGAAGGTAGGATGTCCTCAATTGTCCAGGTATGGGCTCCTGCTTCCATCTAACCAGTGATTGTGAACAATCATAATGGCAGTTTTGCCTGCAGTGACCAGGGAAAAAAAATAGAAGCAATTTCACAGAAAATACGATTCAGCCTAAGATGACAAGATAAGACAATACATTTTCCTGAGGACATTGATCAAGTTTAGAACTGCTAATCAAAAATCAGCCATGGTCCTGAACTGTGTGCTTGGAAGGGGATCATAACTTGATTGTGAGCATACTAGCACACTCATTATTTTGTGATCACATCCTTTCCCCATTGTAGAGCACTCAGATTTGATTTCAGTATGAGACAACTGAGAGAAAGACTGAATCTCAATATAGTATAATGATAATGCTATTGTAGATGCCAGTAAAGAAAACTGTCTTCATGAAATAGAGCCACTGAATTGCCACGGAAATCAGCCATGGTCTGCTTTTCAGATAAAACAATTTTATCTTGTAAATCAGAATGCACTAGCTTACATCTCAAAATAAGACCTAAATGTAGAAATTACATAATTTAAGGCAGCTGATTACTATCTATCTACAATATATGTCTATAGTAACAATGTATTAAAATGTTAATGGCAGTGGTGCTCAATATCAGATATGAATATTTAAATTTATTATATGGGAATATAAGGCAAAAAGTGATAGAACAGAAATGCATCTGACATTGATTGGATATAAATCTATCTATCTATCTATCTATCTATCTATCTATCTATCTATCTATCTATCTATCTATCTATCTATCTATCTATCTATCTTGTATCTATCATCTATCTATCATCGGTCTATCATTGATTGGATATAAATCTGTCTATCTATCAGAAATAAAAGGGGCATGATGAATTATATGCAGGTTGCAACAAATTGATCAGAAGTGATTAATAATTAAGTTGACTTTTCTCAAATAAAAGTCAAGAGAATTGTATTTTTAATCTGCATTTGTTTCAGTGCCTTTACAGGAGAAAACGATATCAAACTAGATGTGTTTAAGCACAGCTCAGTAAGGCAGCTTGAATAATTTGACACAGCCTCTTAGATAAATTAATGCAGGTTTGTGCACAATTTTCCTGCTTGCTTTTTTTTTTTAAAGTTGTTGCTGTAGTATCAGCACCATCTAGAGGCATTCCTGCAGTTAAACTCCATTGTGAGGAAATGAACTGATCAAAGGAGACTTTTACAGGCTATTCATTTCAGCAATTGTGTTGTGAAGGACGCATGACATGCTTCTTGTCATAAGCATCGTATATGTAACATGCTGAAATCTGTTTATTTGTCTTCAATCACCACTATGGTACAGGGACAGCTTTTCTACTGAACAATTCTGTCACCTGAGAAATATTCAGATGTTTGAATTGCATACTCTAAAAGGATGGGGAAAATGTCTTGTTTATGGAGAAATTTTATAAGTTGTACTAAGTATGTTTTTAGTTCTGCCTATATGCTATATATTTCTTCACCTCTTCAGACTGAGATAGCATTAATTAAAAGATTCTAGTCTATTTCATTTAGTCCATACAGTACTTCGCACAAATTTTGATATGGAGATCTGAAATTTTATATGTCTCTCTGTATATATTATAAATATGTGTGTGTACCAGTCTTGATATATATGTGGCATACTTACTGACATTTTAATCTGGCAATGATCAGAACAATAGAATTAAATTGCACAGCAATAATACTGCATAACAAATGAATTAATTATAGATCTTAAAAATAAACTAAGTAAAACGTGTGCTGCATATAAAAAATAAAAAAAAATAAAACTGTTCTTTCAGTTTTTATTAAAGTGTAGTGGAATGCTGCAAAAATAATAGAAAAGACTTCTGAATTCATGTGAATTAATCCTTAGTGTACCCAAGATAAGTTTATTATAGCTGTTATTAAACACAATGCATCCTTTCATCATTCTGTTTGAAACTTGTCCTTGGCTCAGATTCAAGGTTCAATTAGAATTATTGTTTTTTTAACATCTTATTTTGTGTGTTTTGCTTCCTTTGACCCACACAATACCTCTTTCTTTTTCTGGCAGCATTAACCAAACTATTTTGTTTCTTAGCCTACATATAATAGGTCCTTCAACTGATTATTCTGATTCTTTCTATGTACTTCTGTGTGACTTCTCTTCAGGTTTATTGAAGTTGGCTTATTGAACCCTATTATAGACGTTTTCCATCATTAATATATTAGATAAATGGGGCCAGAAGGAGAACCTTCTAGAATACATTAATGGAGTAATTTCTATAGGAGAAGATATGATTGGGGGCAGGAGTGTCATTCAGTATTGAATGCAAATTAGTTCAGTGAACGTCTTTTAATGCTCTCTACAGAACTATTGTTCTTTTAAATGTTGTGTTTGTAGTGCAGAATGCACACCTTCTGCCTATGTAAATGCTACATTAGTCAATCTTAAGCATCAAACTTCTAAAATTCCATTTACGTTATTGTTTTGTGGGTGTTTAATAACATCAAAAAATTCTAATTAAAAATCCTGTTTGTTAGTTTAACAAATGAAAAACCAAGTGGAAAAGGGATGTCATCAGAGTAGATAAACTTGGGAGCTTTTAGTTTTTACTTTTATTCTTTTTAAGTCTCTGGACAGCTTAAGGAACAAAATGAATATACTTTTAGCTGATAGGAAATGTGAAAAGTTGCCATTTAGAGTGGGACTTAAAAGATATAAAAGGTACCTTTAATCTTCTCTATGGATTTTTTAAAATAAACTTTATTAAATTTCAACAAGATAAAATATCAAGAAGTGAAAAATAAGAATTAGAAAAAAAAGCTCAGAAAAAGAGCAAAATTAGGAGTGCAGAAAAGGGGGAAAACAGAATAAGAGTAACTTCCAATGTTTTGTGGTACAGATAGAAATATAACGTTAACTTCTTACTCTAAAATAAACAGTACAGA
>QLTV01001172.1:962500-983975 GCA_003457575.1 Thermophis baileyi | reverse complement strand
TGTGCATACAGAAGTCTCACATCTGCTGCAATACAAAAAAAAAAGAAAAAAGAAACCCCATATTTTCTTTCAGTTTGCCTATCCATCAATCCTAAAAAGAAAACTTCTGTTTCAATTATACAGTTAGTCCTTGACTTACAACAGTTCATTTAGTGACCATTCAAAGTTACAATGGCACTGAAAAAAGTGAATTATGACTGTTTCTCACAATTACAACCATTGCAGCATCCCCATGATCATGTGATCAAAATTCAGATGCTTGGCAGCTGGTTCAAATTTATGATGGTCACAGTGTCCCAGGGTCATGTGATCACCTCTTGCGACCTTCTGAGGAGCACACTCAATGGGACAGCCAGATACACTTAACCACCGGGTTACTAACTTATAAACTAAAGTGATTCACTTAACAACTGTGGCAAGAAAGGTCGTAAAATGGGGCAAAACTCACTTAACAAATGTCTTACTTCACAACAGATCTTTTGGGATCAGTTGTCGTAAGTCAAGGACTACTTGTACAGCCTTTTCTACAGGCTGAAGATATTGATTTTACTTGTCAAGTCCCAAGGCCCCAAATAAACATAATAATAATAATAAAAAGCTTGATCAGCTCTGATCAAATTTGCACAGTATGCTAAATTTAGTTAATTTTAACCTTGATTACCTTTGGGTAAATCCAGGCTTATTATTTTATAATACAGTGTATTGTGCAAGGCAATCTCTGCCAAAATGACTTAATTTAGTAACCAAATTAAGGATTCTAAACTAAGGTAGACGGTCTATTATTTTATATTTGTTTAAGTCATTTTAAAATGACTACAAAATATGTGTTTCCTGGAGATATCTCTTCTGGAGATGAGATAAGTTGCTCTGTTTTCTTTAGGTATTTTTGGTTTGAAGTCAGCATTCAAAGGGAACTGTAGCGTATGCTAAAAATAGCCCAAGTCACATTGACTGAGAACTTAAAAGCTTGGTTTACTCTTATTTTTAATCACCCAACTTGCCTTTTGCCATCCATGGTAATCTTATCATTAATTCTGTATTTTAACCCTTATGATTTCCTTTTCCTTTGTGGCTTACCAGTTATTACAAAGTGCATTATTTTGCTAATTCCTCCCCCAGTCATTTTGCCTCTATTCTACCTAGCAGGATTTTTTTTTTTAAATGCACCATTGTCCCTTGACTTTTCAAGGCTTTTCAAGTTTTCAGGCTAGCCAGTGTCTTAATGATGCAGCTCGAAATAGATCTGACCTTGCCAATCTCCTTTCTTGTCTTGGATAATGCATGACACCATTTGACCTTCATTCACTGTTCATCTTCGAAAATCTCAGTAGGAGGGCTGTCTGGGACTCATTTAGCTTCTACCCCTCAATTTTTATTTTTATTTTTTGTCATTTTCACATCCAAATATGTTGTATGAACTATGACAAAAGAATACTTTGTGTATATTCTGTGAATTGCATGGGGGTAATGGATAGCAACACCAGCAGATTTCAAAGCAATCTGCAGATATATCTTATATTGCTATTGAGGGAGAAAATTCCAAAAGCTGCATTCTGATGAGCCAGAGATGCTATCAAATCTGCAGCAGGTGTTCTGCTGCAGCAGTATGAAAAGTCTTCAACATTAAATTACTTTGTCTTGATACAAGGTTTTCTACTGATATTTTGTTTTGTTTTTTCAAACCTTGACCAGTTCTCTTTTGGACAGTTTTTACATCCAGCATCAAGAATTCTCCGACCATCCTACATATGAATCAGACCCAGGGGTGGGTTCCTCCCGGTTCGGACCGGTTCTCCCGAACTGGTAGCGGCCTGCTGGTAACATCACAATGACGTCACCAAACCGGATTGGTTGGTGCCAGTCTGTGGGGGCCGCCATCTTTTTTTAAAAAAAAAATTCAAATTTTTTCAATTTTTTTTTTGAATTTTTTAATTTTTTCCCCTTCTGAGCATGCGTAGAAGCTGACTTCCTGCACTGTGCATGCGGTCACCATCTTTTTTTCAGCTTTTTTTTTTAAAAAAAAATTTGTTATTGCGCATGCACGCGCGTGCGCCCAGGTGGCACACCCACGCGGCGCAGGAGGGAGCGAACCGGCAGCGAGGTAAGTTGGAACCCACCCCTGATCAGACCTGTGTAACCCGTGACTCTTTTGGTGAAATTGTAATCAGTCAACTATAAATGGTTGCACTTTTGAAACTTAAAATATATAGATTGTTCTGTTTAGGTCTTCTGATAGGACCATGATGGCGAACTTATGGCACGCGTGCCACAGGTGGCACACGGAGCCATATCTGAGGGCATGCGAGGCGTTGCCCTATGTCAGCTCCAGTGTGCATGCGCGCACTAGCCAGCTGATTTTCAGCCTTGGGGAAGGCCGTTTTTGCCCTCCGGAGGCTTCAGGAGGCTTCCCTGAAGCCTCCGGAGTGCGAAAAACAGCCCAACGGGAAAACTGGAAGTCTGTTTTTCCAAACTTCCGGTTTGCCCATTGGGCCGTTTCGCGAGGCGTTGCCCTAGGTCAGCTCCAGTGCGCATGCGCGCGCTCGCCAGCTGATTTTCAGCCTTGGGGAAGCCAACGGGCAAACCGGAAGTCCGTTTTTCGCACTCCGGAGGCTTCAGGGAAGCCTGAGGGTGAAAAATGGCCCAACAAGGGGGCACATGCACGGGGATGTGTGCATGCGCAGTGTGGCGCACATGGGTGTGTGTGTGGTGGCACGCACACGCGCTAGTGCACACACGCACTCCCATTTTTGGCACGCAAGAAGAAAAATAGCACTTAGACTTATATACCGCTTCATAGTGCTTTACAGCCCTCTCTAAGCGGTTCACAGAGTCAGCATATTGACCCCAACAATCTGGGTCCTCATTTTACCCACCTCAGAAGGATGGAAGGCTGAGTCAACCTTGAGCCGGTGAGATTTGAACTGCCGAACTGCAGCTAGCAGTCAGCTGAAGTAGCCTGCAGTGTTGCACTCTAACCACTGTGCCACCTCGGCTCCTAAGGTTCGCCATCACTGTGATAGGACATCTATGAAGGCATCATCCTCAGGATAAAAACAGCAATAATACATGAGGGTTTCCTAACTATTAAAATAAATCAAGAAAGAATTTTCCAAACGTAAGAACAATTGATCCTCCTTTGCATTTTAAAAGTAACAACTGGTTTTTATTTGTGGCATGTTATAGTATTTATGGTAAATAAATAAAAGTTTGGCTTAAGTCTCCACAATCAAAAGCAGGTGTCCTATCAGGCAAAAAGCTCACTGCATGATAGGTAGATAAGAAACTCTAACTTCATTGTTCTTTCCAGCAGCTAGGAGATAAATCAGAGAGGAAACCTAACAACAGTTTAGCAGTCAGATGAAATAGCAAGGGAGTTCCAGATAGCACAGTTTCCAGGAGAAAGGTACAAATGAGATCTAGATCCTAGTAGATAGTCCCAAGGAATAAGGCAATGGTTCTAGCTAGGGATCTCAAATCAGAACTGCAGAAGAGAACTAAATATCAGCAAATAGATATAGAAATAAAAATCTACCCCTTCTCTGTTCCCTACTGGCCAATTCTGATAGCTGTAAGCTCTGGCAGCTGAAAAGGCTGTTACAGCAACATTGTGATTACATTATGCCAAGCACTGGGTTACCTTTAAATGTGTTTGATTTCAGACATTGCACTCAATCTCCTTTACATAGCTAAGATGCATCCATGCCACTGAGAATACATCATTACTGAGGAACAATGTTGGCTAATAACTTTGTAGTTAACCATCATTCCTGATTTAAGAGCGGTGGTCAGAATCTAGGGTTGTAAGGATCCACTTCCACACACACACAAATTCTCTGCCAGTTGTGCTCTTTGAGACGTTGGTAATGATGGACCTTTCCAAGGTTATTTGGCTTTAACCAAATCTTGGCTGGAAAAAAAAATGGATAATTGCTAAAATGTACCCAACTGTCTAAATCAGGGCTGTGAAACTTGCGGCCCATGGGCCAGATGCGTCATGCGCTGACCACGCCCACGCCCAGTTTAGTGAAGGAGAAAAAAAATCCCGATACGTCATTTGACGCTGCCATGACGCCACAAGTTTGACACCCTGGTCTAAATGCTTAGTTCTAAATCAATGACTTTGTCAACAGCAACCACCTTTTTTTTCTTCTGGTCTTCTGAATGATGTTGTTTGATCAGAAATCAGGACATTGAGAATTGTATCAACTACTTCATTAATCCTGTTAATGAAGGTAGATATAGAAGCCAGCTAGACATTGATAAAAATGTGAGATAAAATCCATCCCCAATCTTTTTTTTTTTCAAGCAGACTGCTGTGATCTACTGGAGTGGAATCTGTTCTGAACAGAAATAAATAGGCAAGTGTCTATCTCAAACTATTTCTTAGCTCGGAACAGAGGTGGATTCCTACCGGTTCTAACCAGTTCTTTAGAACCGTTAGTAGCTTGGTGATGACATCACGGAGCCGGTTCCGTTGGTGTCTCTGTGGGCGCCGCCATCTTGGATTTTGCTTCTGCGTATGCGCATAAGCTAATTTTTGCTTCTGCGCATGTGCAGAAGCTATTTTTTATTGCTGCGCACACGCACACAGCGCAACCCTGAGCGAACCGGCAGCAAAAGGATCCAGAACCCACCCCTGGCTCGGAAGACATGGTGTGAAAACTGTCCATTAAAATAGATTCCATAGAAAGCATAATCCAGGACTATTAAGATAAGCTATACATTCAGAAATGTACAAGTCTGCCCAACACTACAATGGCTCTGAGTGGCAGGCAGTAAAAACAATAATAGCAGACCATTAAACAGACCTACTTTTTGTTGTAGAATAACAATTCCTGCCATTCCATGATCATTAAAGGTGATTAGAACTCTAGAGATGTCTTTCTGAATTTTGTATTCTGAAATGTAGACTTTCTTTGTTTCATCTTCAGCCGAAGCATTCAACTTCAGTTCTGCGGGTCTTGCAACTGAATTTAAAATTTTCTCCTCTTGGCCTTGTCCCTAGATAATCTTTCAGTAAGATACCTTGTTCAAGTAAAAAGAATGTCTTTCCATATCAGCATCATTTGTTCCTATGGCAACCAGCAGATGATAAAAGATGAAAAATCAGAATTATGAATGGGGGTGTACCAATTCATCAAGCCAGTTAAAGGAACTGTGTCAACCTGTGAAAAATTCCAGAATTATGTTAATAAGCATTGCTTTTTAAAATCTCAAGGGCACAACCTTCAAAGAAATGATTTTTTTTTTTTTAAAAAAAGCATAAGGCTATAATTACACTCCTACTCACACTATGACTGATTAGGATTTTTTTTTTAATTCCCCAGAGTGCCTTTGCCTATAAAGATTGTCACGGATAGAACTTTTCCCATGTAATTTTAAAATAAGCACTTGTTTAATAATAATTTATTCAGCAAATATAAAGAGCCAAATACTGTCAACTCTACTTATTTTGTATATGTTCTTGCTGAAAATTAGCCCATATTAACTGAATCAGGTCCTTTTCAGCATTCACACTGGGGCATGAAACTTTCTGATGAATAATTATTGGGCCAAATAATAATAGCTTCTGTTGGCAATTCCTTCTCATGCAATAATCACAATTATTAAAAGAAATACAAATGAGGCTGATTCACAATGCTAACAAAGGAATCAGAAATGTAATTCTCCATAGGATAATTGAAGAATTGTAAGGTTATTTTTGTCCCCTTTGGTTTGAAATCATACAACTGAATAATGCCAACTTTAGGGATTCCCCCCCCCTTTCCTTAGCATTCTCTGTAACTGTCCCTATTTATTCAAGGACAGAATCAAACTGTAATTACATTGGAAACAGTTCTGCCCCACTCCTCAACCAAAAAGGCTCCCTGAGCAGCTTATGTAGGATAAGTAATAAATATGAGAATTGCTGCCTACAGGCTTATCTAAAACCCCAACACAAAAGAAGGAGGGAAGGAGAGAGGGAGGGAGAGCAGTGGGAAGAAAGGACTGGGAAAAAGAAGAGGAAAGCCAGCCAACTTTTATTAATGGTCTGCTAGCTCATTTGAAGATTTCAGAAGATTTAATTAGAGAATGAGGTGAGACAAATTGGCAGGGAACATCCAAAGTGTATCCATGACCATGTTATGCAGTGCAGGGGTGGGTTCTAACTTACATCGCTGCTGGTTCGCTTCCTCCCATGCCGCACTGTGTGACTGCGCACGCACTTTGTGCGTGCGCGCATGCGCAGTGCAAAAAATAAAAATAAGAAAAATCCCCCCCCCCAAAAAAAGCCAAAAACAAGATGGCGATGCATGCACAGTGCCGGAAACTCGGCTTCTCAGAAAAAAAAAACGGAAATATTTTTTTTTAAAAAAGATGGTGGCATCCACGGACCAGCACCAACCGAACTGGATCCGTGACATCATCGTGATGTCACCAGCGGGTCACTACCGGTTCGGGCGAACCGGTCAGAACCGGGAGGAACCCACCTCTGATGCAGTGGCTACTTATGCAAAGGCTTGAAGCTTCATTCCATTGAAAATGGCTACACCAGGGCTGTCAAACTCCCGGCCCATGGGCCGGATGTGTCACGCACTGGCCACGCCCATGCCTGGTTTAGCGAAGGGGAAAAAAGTCATGTGACGTCACTGTGACAACGTGAGTTTGACACCCCTGGGCTACACTGTCATCTCAGATAGTTTTCCTCCACACATACGGAGGCCAATAATGGAAAGGGTGGAATTTCAGCAGATGTTCTCAGCATTCTCCAAATTCTGATTTTGCCAACCTGTTGAGAGAGATGGTGGCTAAAATAACAGAACTGAATAGAAACAGTTTTTGTTCTTTAGACTTTGAAAAAAAAAGTTCAAGCAGAGAAGTTTATTGATTTAATTTGTCACTTCAGACCAGTTGTCTGAAGTGGTGTAGGGTTTCCTGCTTAAGCAGGGGGTTGAACTAGAAGACCTCCAAGGTCCCTTCCAACTCTGTTATTCTATATTCTAATTCTTTCTAGTGCAATAATTTGATAAAATATAAAAACTCCCTTGAGGCAAGCTTACTACTTCTTGGCAGGAGTGGTTTGTCGCAACCTTTTTCTAAGAAGATATTTTTATGGTTTGTCACACAGAAAACTAGATGTTTAGAGTGGAGTCCTTCCCAAGGACCTGAGATAGGCAGATGTTGCTTTATAACGTTCAATATATCATTACCAGATGTAAGCTCTTCCAAATAAAGCTGCATTTTGTAATTCACTGCTTATGTTTTTGTCAATATTGATAGTAGTCAAATGGTGCTCCAGTTATTTTGGAATTGCACCCAAGGTGTCTACTACTATTGGTACTATCTTTGCTTTCTTTTGCTACCGTCATTCTACTTCTATTTGCAAGTCTTTATATTTTGTGATTTTTTTTTCTCCAGTTGTTTCTCTTCTCTCTCTCCAAGTTCTGCTATGTACACTATCCAGAGTTTTTGTCTTTCTTATCAATAATTGTCAAGTCTAAGGTGTTCTGTGGCAGATGCTTGTCTGTTTGAATTCCAAAGTTTCAGAGCACTTTAGCTTTTTCATTTTCTATTACTTTGTTTAGTTTATGGCCCCACCAGTTCTTGCTTGCAGTCTAGTGATGTTTCCTGCAGATGTTCCAATGCACCAATGTTGCTACTTTGTCATGCCATTGGTATTGATGATATATGTAAGTAATCTGCAGTTAGATTCACAGTCTAAGATTGGTGGAAATTTAATAATTCTAATCAATAAGTCCTAATCAAGGATCTAGCATTATTAAGGTAGTGTTTATGAATAAATGCAGTTCCAAGCAGGGAGGGTTGGTTGTTGTTGTTGATGTTGATGTTGTTGTTGTTGTTTTGAGAGAGTCTTTAGAACCTAAGATATCATAATGTATCAGTGTAGTATATGTGCGGATCATTCTTTAAAATCTTTTTGCCATCTTTTTATGGGGTGGGAATCATTTTAGACATTGATTGCCATAAGTAAATTAAATTGTAAAAGATAATGGTAAAGGTTTCCCTGTTAGTCATGATCTACTCTAGGGCATGATACTCATCTCTATTTCTTGGCTGAGGGAGCCAGTGTTGTCCAAAGACAATTTCTGTGGTCATGTGGCCAGAATGGCTATACACCAAAGGCTCACGGAACACTGTTACCTTCCCACCAAAGTGGTACCTATTTATCTACTTATTTTTGCATGCTTTCGAACTGCTAGGTGGGCAGTTCAAAAGCAAGCAAATGCAATTTGCATGCTTAATTAAATTGTGCCAAGGGTAAATGATGTCTCACATACTAGAGAACCATGACAAGACTAAGATTCTCTGGGAGAAAACAACTATACATTGGGGGGAAAACAACTGTGGTGGAGTTTTCACCACAGGAGTAACAAAAGTGAGAAATACAACAATTGGAAGTTAAGCCCAAAGAAAAGGTGAGCATTAAATGGTGGGTTAATTGTCTCTCCTCCCTTGCATGACTGAGCTAGGATACTTGATGTCATTTCAAAAGTTACATTCCCACCCTTAAATAGCAGCACAAATATAAAAGAGTAAGACATAAAAGAACTATGATTAATGCAGGGCAACACCACTAATATCTTCTAAAAGCCAACTGAAACTGCTTGAAATGATGGCCTTTGAAAATAAATTGCACTCCAATCACCCAGCTGCAGAGGCTTTTAGTAAAACATTGCCAGGCTGATATGTGGGTTGACGGGGTTTCCATTGGCCATAGTTTGCAAACCTATTAATTTCCAAGGCAAAGCTGCACAGCCATTCATCTTCTGAAAAGCAATTCTATGGATTTATGAAAGTATAATAAGAGAATAACACTAATGTTTTATGCCGAGAAGAAAAGAGTGTTCATTTCCATGTAAGCTGCAATGTAAAACAGAGGTCAAATGGATATGCATACCACCGTGAGGTGAGATTTTTAGTTCCTGGTTTTCTATTCAGATCTAAATCCAGATTTGCTGACTGAGAAAATGGATGGTAATGCAATGCGATTGGAAAAGACAGTTTGGTAACATCTCTGCAGACGGCAATAGTAAGGCTAGGGAATGCCAGAAAACATTTCAGTAGAAGTGCTTCAGATCTCATACCACTATACTGTTGTGACCTGCCAGCAGCCAGCACAGCTGGCAGCAGATTCAGACATTGAGGAGGTTGGGGAGGAACATGGTCCAGTCCTGGAGTCTGGGGAAGGCTCTGTTGAGCTCTCTGCGTCGGAGGCAGAGATGGGACCAGGGCAGTCTGACAGTTATCAGTTGCCTTTGGAGTCAGACATCAGTGAGGCAGATGAACAATTGGAGCCTGTTCCCAGTGTGTGCATGAGCAGAGTTGCCAGACGAAGGGAACAGCTGAGGAACAAGGGTCGACTTGGGAGTAAGGCCACAGGTGGACGATGAATGGCCCCTCCCATAGGGAATAAAAGAGGAGCGAAAGGGGAGGGAAGTTTGCTTAATTGGTTCGTGGCCACTCTCCAAGCCAGATAAGGTCTGTGACTGTGAATTTACCCTTGAAAGACTTTGCTGGATGTGAATGAGAAGAATTCCCAGTAACTTAATAAAAAGGGGTTTTTGTCTGGAGAAGAAGTCTGCTTCATGGTTTGTGGAATCCTAGGTCAGAACATATACCATTTCTCTGCTATTCATTCGGGGGGGGGGGATTTTTCATGCTTCTGCATGGTCCTAAACTAAAGATGCTGCTATTTCAATGAACTTATTCATCAACATTCTTGTGATTCTTAAGGCAGTGACATCTTTTGCACTAGCTCACACAGAAGTCCCCAGAAGGCAGCATGCTGTAATGAATACCAGATAGATGTTCTGCTCATAATGTTCTGAAGTCCTTCCAAATAATTTCCAAAGTTCTAATGGATGAAAAAAGAAGAAACACTTGCCATTATAAGAATACCTGCTTCCCTATGTTTTTCCATCCTTAGTTTTTTTTTTTTCCCCAGTAGTGATCATAGCAAACTGCATCAGACAAAATATACTGGGAAATGACAGGAAAATGTCGAAGAAGACAACTTTATGGCACAAGACCAGTTTTGCACCTCCTAAAAGTAATACCTTCCTTGGTTCCCATATACAGTATACTAATATTTGCATATATCTATGGAGATTCTCATCAGCCAAGAAGCTTCTTGGATGGGAAGCGAAACGTCTTCAAAGAAAAACCAGAAAGTCCAGTTGCCTCTTGAAAAAGCCTCTTTCAGTTCATATTAAAACATAAATAAAGCAAAGTTCTTAGGTATTTGCAATAGCCACATTTAATACATAAAACTTTTTTCTTATGTTTGAGAAGGAACACATGGTTTTCATTTGTAGCCACTAAGTATTAATAATCTCCCTAACCTTCAGAATAAAGGAAAGAATCATGAGTACAAATCCTTTATGAAAATTATAGATGAAAATATAGAAATACAAACTCTTCTAAACATAGACTGCTGAAAACTTGGCTTTCCATCTGGGCAAGTGAAGAATTTTGTGAATGTTAGTAAGTTCTCATTAAAATAATCGATAAACTAAAATCCATACCTAGTGAAATTGTGAGTCTCTTAAGAGTGGCTTGGGTATTTTGAAGTTGGTGAACAATTTCTAGCCATCTCTGGCTCAATGGTTAAGACTTGGGCTTGTTGGAAAGCTGATAGCCCAGGTTCAAGGAGTGAGCATCCATCTTTGCCTAGCTACTGTTCACTTAGCAGTCCGAAAGCATTCAAATGTGAATAGATAAATAAGTACCACTTTGGTGGGAAGGAAACACAACATCCTGCTGGCCACATGACTGCAGAAATGTCTTTGGACAGCACTGGCTCATGGACTGGGAATAGAGATGAACACTGCCCCCTATAGTTGGCAACGACTAACAGAGTAAAAAGTCTTTTCTTTTCTTTTCTTTTCTTTTCTTTTCTTTTCTTTTCTTTTCTTTTCTTTTCTTTTCTTTTCTTTCCTTTTCTTTTCTTTTTTCTTTTCTTTTCTTTTCTTTTCTCTTTTCTTCTTTTCTTCTTCTCTTCTCTTCTCTTCTCTTCTCTTCTCTTCTCTTCTTTTTTTGATTATGTTACCTAGGTAGGTCATGAAATGTCTGCAAGACAGCAACCAAGCTCACAGAGCACCACATATCTCACAAGTCCTCCTCCTCTTCCCTTGTAGCACGGATGACGTTACCCAGTTAGGTCATGAAATGTCTGCAAGAAAGCCACCAAGCCAGAGAGCATCAAGGACCTCACAATTCTCCCATTTTTTTTTTCTTCTTCTTTCTTTCTCCTTCCTTCTCTTCTTTTCTTATTTTTTCTTACTTGTTTTCTTTCCTTCTTCTTTTCTTTTTTTTTTTCTTTTTCTTTTCTTTTTCTTTTTCTTTTTCTTTTTCTTTTTCTTTTTCTTTTTCTTTTTCTTTTTCTTTTTCTTTGCCATAAAATCTTAACTAGCATTTGACAATCCTCAGAGGAAAATATGTGGTTAAGATAGACACCGATTGCACTTCATTTATATGGTAATTGTTAAAATAAAGAGTTTCTTTCTCCCCCCCCCCTCCCGATATTTCCTGGAATGGCCATGGAAGTAGGCAACATACTTTTATTCTTTTATTCTACTTTTAAATGAAGTGGATCTATCATGATGCACAAATCTCTGCCTGTTCCTGCTTCTTCGATGTCACTGTGTGAGTTATACTCTTAGGAGAATATATCCTATAACCAACAATCCCGTAACTGGTAAGACTATATTTCTAATAGACAAATGTGCATTCAGTTCAGTTTTGAACTCCGTGATTTATGCAGAACTGCAAAAAAAAAAAAAGCCTTAATATTAGACTAGAATTTAAAACTACTCAAATAGCACAAGTGGTGATATGCATGCTGAAAAGGTTGCCTTTTTTAAGGTTTTGATTTTGCAATGCCATTGACACCTGTAAATCAACACAGACCCCAGACATCAATAGTACTTTGTACACTGCTAATTGGTTCTTGTAAATATATAGCAATAGACTAAGAATAACATTATTGCTCTCAGACGTTTGCTGGAAACAGGGTTCATTTTCATGATGAACACTGTCTAGGACTCATTAATCTGCTTTTCTAATGAGCCAAATGTTAAGATTGGCCAAATTTGGGTTCCCTGGGACCTAATTAAAATCAGGTGAGAGTGCAAACATGAGCCATCAAGGTGTGCTTAATCAAAACAAAATGAAAAGGACTAATTAGAGAGACTGATGGCAATAATTAAGTTCCTTGGAGGTAGTAAACTAGTTAACTTAATTTTCCTAGGTGGTCAGGTTAAAGAGTTTTCAACAATAGTGGAACATATTTAAATTTTCTCAGTTCTTGTATCACCACTTCCTCATCTCAATTTCATTTGTCTTTCAAACAAGGTAAGTGCAGGCTGGAGTAATCACTTCCATTCCTTGAATATCATTTAGTAATAATTCCTATGCTATTCTAATAATCACAAACGCTTTGAGGAAATAATTACAATATAATGGTTTCTCCAGAAGACAATTTAAATTTTGATCAGAGGTTAAAGAGGTCAGATGCGATGCATTTCCCATCAATTTTCCTCTGGCACACTGAATCAATAGGGATTTCATATTTTCTCCCTTTTTTAATTTACGGCAACATTTTAGTTTAATATTTTAGGACAATTAGAGCAACTGTTCAACTATGCAACGAGCAAGCCATGTTATATGGGCTGTTTGTGCAGACTCTAAACAAGTGGAGGGAATAGGCTAATAATGAACTTGTCTCCCAGTCAATGTCATTGTGTCAATTGCCCTGTTTGGTCCCATTTTCAAATCCTGAACAGGCCACTTAAAAAAGAAAATTGGTCTGCACAATTAGTTTTGCATGCGGAAGACTTCATCTCATTATATGAAGCAATGTGTGTGCCTATTGACATACACACACATATACACACACATACACATACATATGGAAGAGGCAGAGAGAGAGAGAGGGAGGGAGAGGGACCATATCATTAATAAATTATAGTGATATGTCATGCTAGAGCAAAAGATACTAGAAATGGGTAAAACAACCTCCTATGTTCCAGAGGTCATGCAACACATAGCCAAGGACAGAAAACTAACTCCTTCAGTTTAAATAAGGCTGTGATTCTTGTCACATCAACATTAATGTCAGTTAAAGAAATAAATTTAAAAAATACACATGAGAAAGCTAATAATTGTTCTCTGTTTATGAGTACATGTAAAATTACATGATCTTATGGCAAAAGATCTTTTCCCAAGACATCAGTTTGCCTGTATACCAATATCTCTATTTGTCCCGATAATTCTTCTGTAAAAACTGCGCATTGGAAAGTTGTTTGAGGCCAAACTTCTTGCCGATCCTCTGGCAATTTGTTTCTTTGCCAAATATTCCAGAGGAATTAAGACTGTGGTTCACAGAAGATTGAAAGCTATTGCAGTCTGGCAGGGAGAAAAACAAGATGGGAAAACTTGCAAAGTTTGAACCGATGAACATGATCCAGGCAGTTTCTCTTGGATTGCATGTAAGCAGCGGTGAAATCCTCTGAAGTCTGCTTCTGGTTCTGTGAGTCTGCTACCGAGCGCGCGCTTCACCTGAGGCGTGCCCGCTGCGCCTGCGTAGTGCTAAAAAAGGAACATTTTGAAGCTTTTCGAGTCTGCAAAGGTAAGTAGAACAGCGAGGGGGGCGGAATCCGCTGTGCCACACGATTTAGATTAGCTAGAAAGCAGGAAATCCGACAATTCTAGCTAATATAAATCGCGTGTCACAGCTGATCGTCGCCCAGCTGATCGGCAGAAATACCAGTTCGCCCAAACCGGTAGCATTTTTAACTACCGGTTCGGAAGAACCAGTTCGAACCGGTAGCATTTTACCCCTGCATGTAAGCAAGTCTTCCAACAGTTCCTGTTAACCATTGGAGCAATTCCTTGGAAGTTGCAAGAAAACTTTCTTTGGGCTGATAAGAGTCCTGTTTGTTATTCACTGAGAGGCCATCCTTGCCTGCTTTTATATTTTACCCAGCAGCTCACTTCTCTGTGGTTTAATCAGGCTTTTATCAAGACACTGTGAATAACCATCATCTGATGAGGCAATCTTTTCTCTGCCTATTTTATTAAATAAAAATGGCTTCACTAGATCTCATCTTTTACTTACACCCTGAAGCCTGACTTTCTGTATTTCTTTTCCTTAAAAATTCACTCACCCTGTTTCCCTCAATCTGTTATCTCTAGCATAATATTAGTTTCACATGCAAAAGATCTCTGCGTAAAGCTTCTTTACTTTTGCCTGGAGCAATGCATTCTTTTAATATGTAAATAATGTGAATAATACAAAACAAGAGGACAGTGTTTTTTTTTACTTAATATTTTATTTTTTTGTAGTTGAAGCTGCTGAAGGACAAATTAAAATCAGACATTGCTCAATGAGAATGGTCACTGGAAAGAAGAATAACCCGGTGGCCTTCCTTCATCTATGTAAGATCAATGGTTGGTGAAGATTGGGTCCTACATGAAGTAACAATGTGGTTTAGAGAAGAATAGAATAGAATAGAATAGAATAGAATAGAATAGAATAGAATAGAATAGAATAGAATAGAATAGAATAGAATAGAATAGAATAGAATAGAATAGAATAGAATAGAATAGAATAGAATACTTTATAAGCGAAGTGTGATTGACAAGGAATTTGTCTTTGGTGCATATGCTCTCAGTGTACATTACATAATAGGAGTAGTTAATAGAAAAGATGAGAAGGATAATAGTAAGACAGCCCTACTAGGTAGGTTGACAGTGTTGTGGGAATTAGTTGTTTAGCAGAGTGAGGGCATTCGGGGGAAAAACTGTCCTTGTGTCTTGTTGTTCTGGTGTAGAGCCCTATAGCGTCGTTTTGAGGGTAGAAGTTGAAACAATGTATGTCCAGGATGTGAGGGGTCTGTAGATATTTTCACAGCCCTCTTTTTGACTCATGCAGTATACAGGTCCTCAATGGAAGTCAGGTTGGTAGCAATTGTTTTTTCTGCAGTTCTAATTATCCATTGAAGTCTGTGTCTGTCTTGTTTGGTTGCAGAGCCAAACCACATCACATACAAAGAACAAAAACTCTGCAAGCATTGATAAAGAAATTCATTAAAATAGGGACCTTGAATAACTGAATAATTGCTCCATGCTTTACACACCTGTTAGAAAGGACACCAAGGAGAAATGCAAAAAAATAAATAAATTCAGAGGAACAAGTCTCCTTAAGCTCTTGAGGAAGGGTAAACATGAATCAATTAATATGTATATATTTCAGTACAACATGCTGGACACTTGAAATAGCTTTTACACAGACTAGCTCAGTCCCCCTGGCGCTTGTCTTCCACAATTCTTGCAGAAGATTCTAGCATAGATCCAGGATTCTATTTACAGACATAAGATGGAACAGGAGAAAATGAAACAAATGAAATAATGAACAGGTTTTGCTATGTTACACTTGCAACATAGCATTACCCATGGGTGAATTTATCTGAAAAACCTGAACATTGCCTTTGGGAAAGCATTTTATAAAATTGTTATTCATATTCCATAGGCATAATTATTTCACTTTTTTTCCCCACCAAACATATTTGACAATGTCACAAAAATATGTACTACATAATAGTAGTAAGACATATCATTTTGCATTTTAAAAATCCCATAGTTAGTCCTAACTTGGAAGAACAGGTAGCAGGGATTAGAATACAAATGCTTGAGATGAAAATGAACTCATGGGCAGTTCCAAGCAACTTTCATATTCTGACCCTTTTGAATCCAGTTCTTAATGTACCCCAAATAGATCTTGGCACTTCTATTTTTAGACCTTTTAAAATATCATGGTATCTGTCCTTGAGAAAAGCTGCAAATTTCTGACTTCTTTTTCAGGCCCTGGACTGTGATGTTGAATGCTAGTATGGCACTAACAATAGCACTTAAACTTATATACCGCTTCATAGTGCTTTACAGCCTTCTCTAAGCGGTTTTACAAAGTCAGCCTATTGCCCCCAACTATCTGGGTCCTCATTTTACTGACCTCAAAAGGATGAAAGGCTGAATCAATCTTGAGCTGGTCAGGATCGAATGACAGTGAGCAGTGAGTTAGCTGCCATGTTGCATTGTACCCATGTGCCATCATGGCTCTAGTATGTTTTGACTGGTGTAATTTTCTGTATTCCCTGGATGATGGTTTTCTGTTTCACTCTTGCACTGTAGTTTCAACTTGTCCTGTATGCCATGAGTTGTGTGATGATTTGGTGGTTTACAGATCTATTGAATTTTATCACAATAATGTTTAAAGGTCTGTAGAGCTGACAAAGCCCCATCAGTCAGTTTATATTTGTTCTTTCAGACCATTTATTAAGAAGAAAAAAATTGTCAGCCAACCAATGTTCACTTGTCAGTGAATAAGTTGCCTATCTCACTGCTAAGCATAAACATGCTTTCCGGTTAATTTTTAGAACGACAAAGAATAACAGAGAGTTGCATTTCATCATGTTTATGTTATTGTTCTAGGCTGCTTTAAACACTGATGAGTAGAAGATTATTATTTTTTTTTTAAAAAAAGTACCTGAGTGCATTAGAAATGACAACTGTCTTCTGCAGTTCTTGGATTTTATCATGGAAGCCTTCTTTCTGAATATTTATTTATTTATTTATTCCTCCAACTTTTCACAGTGATGTACATAGAACTCTCTCATCCTATTTTCCTTAGAATAGCAAATGTGAGGTTGAGAGATTGTGACTGGTCCAAAGTTCATTCACTAAATTTCTACAGCTAGTTTCGGTCTAGTGCTAGACTGACATAGCATGTAAATTTGCATGACTTTTTACAACAAAATAGAGACTGTATTATTCAAAGGGAAAGTAGTTATGCAGGTTTACAGCTATTTGTTAATTATTACATTTACATTCTTCTTTCTTTTTAAGTGCACTAATAAAGTAAGGGAACGCAGTGGCTCAGTGGCTAAGACGCTGAGCTTGTCGATCAGAAAAGTCGGCAGGTCGGCGGTTCGAATCCCTAGTGCCACGGTACAGAGTGAGCTCCCGTTACTTGTCCCAGCTTCTGCCAACCTAGCAGTTCAAAAGCACGTAAAAAATGCAAGTAGAAAAATAGGGACTACCTTTGGTGGGAAGGGAACAGCGTTCTGTGCGCCTTTGGCATTTAGTCATGCTGGCCACATGACCACGGAGACGTCTTCGGACAGTGCTGGCTCTTCGGCTTTGTAACGGAGATGAGCACTGCCCCCTAGAGTCGGGAACAACTAGCACATATGTGCGAGGGGAACCTTTACCTTTACTAATAAAGTAAATTTTATGTTTCGGCATTTCATAGGCCTTAAATACCTGGGTGTAAACATCATTGAATTAAATTGGTCTTTGCACACATAGAGGATTGTGCTATATAGAAAAATGTATTTCTGTGCTTAGATTCCATGTAAGCATGCACAGATTTGCTGAGCTGAGCCTAATATTTCCCCGTATCTGTTTTCATAAAATACAGCATTCATATATACTGTAGCTGTGTATAGCCAATCAATTCTGTTTATGTCCTTGTGTTCACCTTGATTTCAAAGCTCACTATTTTTTAAGACAATTAAAATGCAATAAGGCACTCATTAACAAATGAATAATCTTCAAATCCTTGAAATTATAATACCAAGTGATAAATATCACTGTAGTACAATCAAATTCAAAACCTAATGCCATTTGGGTGGTAGAAATTCAGCAGGCTATTAATATTAACATAGCCAAAATGGCTTCACAAACACATTGTTCTGTGTAAGTTAATAACTATTTAAAAATATCTAATCCTGATGTATATTGTTGATAGCAAAGTGAATAATGAAATAAAATGCAATAATCTCTGTATAGTGCAGAAAATATATTAGCATCTATTAATTATTCAATGTCGCTTTTAATAAAGACGAGACAGCTATTTCTAAATGATAGCCAAGCAATATGATTTTCTTCTCTCTTTCATAGATGTTAAATAATAACAGCAAAAGAGAAAACATATATTTATTATAGCAATATATTCTGATTCCATTTGCTGAAGCTATTAGGCCTGTCTCCAAAATAGAAAAGAGGGCACCTTCAAAAAGAAAAATAATGCTAACATACTGTTGCGATGCAAGGACCAATCTCTGCCCTAACCAGGTTTTAGATTTAACCATTATGATTTTGTATACAGGGTGAGCGGCATGGTGGTATAGTGGTGAAGATGCTCATGTCCCACTTGGAAGGTTGAGAGTTCAATCCTAGGTAGTTCAATCCTAGAGCGCAAAGAAAAAAAAATCTGCTGTGAACTCCACGTGGTGTCAGGAAGGTCATCCAACCAGCAAATGCTCCATCCAGTCGCCCTGATTCTACCCTGATTAAGAGATTACAGGGTCATAAAAGGGAGTTTGTATAGGGAAGGGAGACTAAATATTTATTGGACTGGTGATAGAACTATCGTGTTTCCCCAAAAATAAGACCCTGTCTTATATTTTTTGAACCCTGAAATAAGCATTTGGCCTTATTGCCATGCACTAAAAAGCCCGATTGGGCTTATTATCAGGGGATGTCTTATTTTGGGGGAAACAGGGTAAGTGGAGTATTGAATGCGCTTGGAACAAGAATATGTACTGCCTCAGCCATTCATTGCCTCTCTCCTGTTCTTCCAAGAAGTATTAAATTAAATACTTTTTTAAAGTATTAAAAAAGAAGTATTAGGAGCATTACAGGATGTTCCCATGCAAACACAGGCATATTACATTAAGCTTGTATATGGTGTGAACCACACAACTGTGAAGTATAAACCGTATAAGCTTATGGCTTAGTATGTTGAGCAAATCCAGCCAATTCTCTGAATTGAGTGGGTGTCTTACTTTCAGAATCATTACTTCAGAATCATGTGCTGATCTGCTACCTATGGAAGAGGATTGAAGTTTAGCTCATAAAAAAGATGATGTGGTGCTCAGAATATAGCAAAAGATACAGGCAGAAAGATGGATAATTCTGGGATAATCTGGGGAGGGATACGTGTTAAGATCATTCTCATTAATTTAGAGTAACTTACTATACAGATTTAGATACCATTCTCAAATAAGTCCATTTAGGATGGCTTATCAATCAGTCAAATGCCCACATAGTGAAATAGAAATAATTATAGCCTAGCCATTAACCAGCAGAAGACTTAAGAATCCTTGATCAACAATCAAAGAGAGTTTACCCAGCAGCTAAAAAGGGATTACCAGATCTGATCTGTGAGGTTCTAAACTAAAAGTCAGCAGAGCTTTCTGGATCTGGACAGCTATTTGTCCCAAATGGTATAGAGTCTGGATTAGAAGACCTCCAAGGTCCCTTACAACTCTGTCATTCTGTCTTCTGTTATTCTGTTTTTTTCTGACTGCCCTGAAATATACTATTGTTCATCCAGGAAAGAGATCTCATTTGCCCATCTATGCACATGTTTTCTAGCAGCCTTATGAAGTTTAGGAAGATTCATTTTTGATCTGGATTTTTCTGTTGTGTAAAGCGATGGATAGTCCATGTGGCATAGAAGTTAAGGTATTAAATTTAAGCTGCTGAGATCTATATTAAACTCTGTCCTGAACCAAAGAAACTCCCTGGATGACTTTGGGCTTATACCTTTGTTTCAGCCCAACCTAATTCACAGAAGCATGATCATGTGGGGAAAAAAAGAGGCCATTCTTTGATATAAAGACGTATCAACTAAGCATACTAAATTCTAAACTAAATGGTATTATATGGTATAGGCTGAATCACTTTTTTAACTTGTTCTGTGCAACTATAATCTTTTGTTTAAAGCTTGCTCTGTCTTTGGATTATGCAAACACTAATAAGACTAAGTGATATTAGGATTTTAGGGGGGGGGAGGAAGCATAACAGATCAGAAAGGGTATGCAGGAAGACTATTTAGGAAGACCATTGCAAAGTATTGTGGATTCTAGACAAGGGCAGCAAAGTTTTGAAAGTAAACAACAGTATCAGTCTTAAGCAGTAAGACCTTTTCTCTGGACCTTTTCATTCCAAACGCTGCAAGCCAAATTCAGTTGACAAAGTTTATTGCTGATACGCCTTGCTGCAAGATTACATTTGTCAGCCTCAAACAAAACAGAATTCCAATGAACTTTCTGATTCTGACAAAGACCTATGTAAATGTAACTTTATGCTAATTACTGTAGTATTTGGGGGCTTTAATGGATCAAAATGCACGGAAGTGAAAGTCCTGCAGGTTTGCCATAATGACAACAATTATTGTCATTTAGAAAGATTGAACTGTTTCATTTAAGCAATTCGGATTGCCAAAATGCTGAAAGTAAAATATCAGTAGTGGTTAACTGTAATGATCTTTAAAAAAAAAAAAGGATCATTAAGCAGAAGGATTATTTTAGGAGCTGATGATAAAAACTATAGTGATAATGCATCTGTTTAGTTCTCATGTTGAGATGTAGCCAGGAATGCAACTATTAAATTAAACAGCTTGTGGTTTAAAAGAGGCGGCTTTAAGTTTAATCATTTATGTATTAACCGCAGAGCAGAGAGTTAACACTGTTTCGCACTCCATTGTACTGCACAGTAAAATTCTTATTGAATCTTGGTTATAGCTTCATTTTAAGAAGGCTTATGTTGTAAGAATGGTTCTTAATGTCTACATGCAAGAGGCCAAAGGAAATTCTGCGGGTTTAAGATCTTTCTCTTTCAAACTAGTTTTCATGAATCTTCTCTGGATAAAAGCCTGATTGATTATATCTATAAGAAATACATTTGGGGGGGGGGATATCCAAATGAAATGTAAATAAGTCTTTAAACAAAAAGTATAGATTCTTTTCAAGAAATCTATAAGGCTTGAACAAATAGTACTTTGATGGATAACTACGCCAATTTGATATATTTAAGAACACATATAATTGCTTCTTATTATATTCTTATATTCTTATTGTATTTTTGGCCTACCCTCAGTTGCATTGACAAAATACATTGAATAGAGTAGAGCAGAGCAGAGCGGACCGAAGCGGAATGGAATGGAACGGAATAGAATTATTTATTGGCCAAGAGTGATTGGACACACAAGGAATTTGTGTCCAGTGCATAAGCTTTCAGTGTACATACAAACAACAAAGTGATATAATCATAAGACACCAATAGGAGAAGAGGCGGTAATTTTAACCTTTGTTAGTTCTTTGACCAAGTATTCTTTATGAACCGAGATCCTTTGCTTAATTTGTGCTTCAAGCTGAGAAAAACAGATTAATTCTGCAAGCATGCTAATCATGTATGTATAAACTTGTAATTATGTATGCACATAGACCTGATGGACTATGTGCATACTTCTTAAAAAAGCTTTCCACTGCTATAGCTGAACCTCTAAGCATAATTTTTGAAAAATCTTTCAGGACCAGCTCCCTACCCAACCTATGGTCACTAGCCACAGTCATCCCTATCTTCAAAAAGGGAGACCCCAGCCTAGTTGAAAATTACAGACCAATCT
>QLTV01001172.1:941738-955579 GCA_003457575.1 Thermophis baileyi | reverse complement strand
TTATGAAATAAAAATACTTTATTTTTTCACACCTTTTTTGTGCATGGTATTGTAATAATATCTGGGAATGACCAGATATGGGAGAGATCAGGCAAAGAAATGCTGCCTAGGGAACAATCAGATAAGAGAGAGCATAGCCTTATGTATGTTAAATGAAAATGTACAAATAAAGTATTTAAAAAAAGAGAGAGAGCATAGCCCACAGTTGTATAGTGCAGGGGTCTCCAACCTTGGCCACTTTAAGACTTGTGGACTTCAACTCCCAGAATTTCTCAGCCAGCTTTGCTGGCTTTGCTGGCTGAGGAATTCTGGGAATTGAAGTCCACAAGTCTTAAAGTGGCCAAGGTTGGAGACCCCTGGTATAGTGGGTAGAGTAGGAGGCTCAGGTGGGATCATCCCTAAGTTATCAGGCTTTAAGGATGACAGCAGGAGAATTCTATGTTCAATACTTATCGGTATATACTTACATAGCAAGAATCTGTTAATGTAGCTTTACAATAAATAGAATTAGCTTATTTGACTGTGTTTCCTGTATTATTGACCTGGTAAGGCTGACAGGTATTCTAGATGGTATATTTACCAATTTCCAGTTTGCCAAATGTATCCAATGCAAGACAGGTCACAATAAAAAAAAATGTTTTTTTCCTTGTCGTGCCTTTATTTTAAGCATATTTTCCCACTTCATGGAATGGCAAGAGAAATTTTAGCTACTCAGGTGTTTCGTAGAAAGCATACAATAAGATGAAATGGAAATTCATCTTATTGTATGCTTTCCCCTACGATGTCATATCCAAACTTTTTCCAAGTGGGTGCTTATGCATGTGTTGATCTTCAAATTCAAATTCTTCAAATTCCTTAAATGCCAACCAGACTAATTTATGCAAAATAGCATAAATTTATTAATAGCATAAATATATCTATCTATCTATCATCTATCTATCTATCTATCTATCTATCTATCTATCTATCTATCTATCTATCTATCTATCTATCTATTGTCAAGCACGTATTAGATAACATATATACAGTAAGTATAAACATGATTTGAATATATAATATGAATACGAATAAATGGGGACAGTAGGACAGTGATGGTAGGCTGGTGCGCTTATGCACGCCCCTTACAGACCTCTTAGAAATGGGGTGGGGTCCATGGTAGACAGTTTAAGGTTAAAGTTTTGGGGGTTTGAGGATGTAACAACAGAGTCAGGTAGTGCATTCCAGGCTTTGACCACTCTGTTGCTGAAGTCGTATTTTCTGCAATCAAGTTTGGAGCGGTTCACTTTAAGTTTGTATCTATTGTGTGTTCGTGTATTGTTGTGGTTGAAGCTGAAGTAGTCGTTAACAGGAAGGACATTGTAGCAGATAATTTTGTGAACTACGCTTAGGTCATACCGAAGGCGGCAGAGTTCTACGGCCACGCGGCGCGGGAGGAAGCGAACTGTCAGCGAGGTAAGTTAGAACCCACCTGTGTGTGTGTGTGTGTGTGTGTGTGTGTGTGTGTGTGGCTTGGGGCCACTTATCTTCTAAATTGGAAAATATTTTGCTACTGAACCATTTGGGCCCACTGAAATCTGTGGGATTTCAAGCTTCCATATTTGTTTCAAGATTTCCCCCAAATGTGGATATGTATTAGTTTAAATTTGAAAACCTTGTATTGCTTTTAAAAAGATCAAGCCATAATGACCTGAATCACCATTAGCATTTTGCTGCTTTATTTGTTTGTCCTTGCTTCCTTGGCAAATGTCATAGTATCTTTACCCTTCTAACTCTGAACTGTCGTTCAAACATATTTTATACGTTATGCATTCTTCACCTAAAAGATGATTGTTATTTAATTTTAGCCATGATGAATAGCTGGAGTGAATTCTTGCAAACAGGGAAACTGAAATTAAATTCATCATGTAAAGAAAAGCTCATCCTCCTCATGCAACTTAACAGTTTTCCTGCTAAAATCAATTTGTTTTGGTAAATTATGCAAAAATTTTCAAAGGGCTTAGGTAGGTAATTTATTATTGTCCTGGCTGCTCCATAATGTTAGAAAATGAAATTTATTCATGCAATATTAGATGGCATAAGCTGCAAGCTTAGTGGCATTCCTTTGTCTGTCACAATTTATCCAGGTTGTCTATGTGAACAGAATGCTTGCTGTTTGAAAGGGCTAACATTTGTTTGAAGTCCTCTGTGGTAAACCCTATTCAAGTATTCTTCTAGACAGCAGGATAGACATGGTGGCCTAATACTTCATAAAAGACATGCCATTCTAGACAAAAGCTTTATTAATGAGCGACAAATGTAAATAAATGAAAGAGGAAACTTAGACTTACTGGTCTAATGAATTGCATTGTGCAAAGGGGCTGGAGTAGGTACAATCATTTATTTCTATAGTCAGTTACAAAGCCTTGTTCCTATATAAGGATGGGAAGGCCCTTGACTATACTGTATGCCAAGTAGCGGGTTAAAGAATCCTATGAAATCCTTGGATTGAATTTGCCAAGTATTTAAAATACGGCCAAGGAGCTTGCTATTGAGAATTCATTACTGTCATTACTGTCTACAGATAGTCCTCAACTTATGACCAGAATTGAGCCTGGAATTACAGTTGAAAGGTGACAGTTATTGAATAGTCACCATGTGACTGTGCCCAATTTAATGACCATTTTTGTGGCAGTTGTTAAGTAAATGCAGTAATCATGTTAAGATATTTAATTTAATAGCTGGAACAGTAAAGTGGATAATGGGCCAGAACACACAGTGGTAGTTGATTGGTTGGAGAATGTGGGTCCTGCATGAGGCAATTTACGTTATGATTGGTTGGTGGGTATAAAGGGGGAGTTTCCCTTTTTTCCCGCCTTTTTCTTCTGTGTGCTTTGTATGCTCTTCTGAAATTTACTGGACAATTTACCTCATGATGTAATGATGTGCCTGGCTATCTTATTTACTGTAAATATATCTGACTTCATTTGGACACTTGCTGTGCAATTCCCTGACAAATCATTACGAAACCTATTGTACCTAAGTACAAGCAAAACACCTTTTTACAGGGGGGGGGGAAAAAAGAAGAAGAAGAAGAAAGAAAAAATCACAGTCATGTGAATGAGAGACATTGCAAACAGCTGTAAATGTGGGTTGATTGCCAAGTGCCCAAAATGCAATCATGTGACCACAAGCAGAGACAAAAGTGGGTCATAAAGCTTCGAGAATGTCCATTGTAACTTCAACCAGTTGTAAGGCAAGGACAGCCTTTAAATTCCACCGGTCAAAAGTTGATATAAGCATCTACTTTGTTGGTAGCAAATGCATAAAAATGCTTCTAAAAGTTATAATTATGCAATGGCAGGTTGTTGTTGTTTTTAATTTGTGGTGGGATAAGAAAATAAGTTAAGTGGACATTTTTTTAAAAAAACACTTCCCCAGATTAAGAGCGCCATCAGAGTTTCCCAAGGACTCTGTACTAGAACTAAAATGAGGGACTGATTTATACACAAGTTCCGTTTGCTGATGAGAGCAGTCACGGTATACTAAACCAAGAACATGTGTCTATTTGAAGAGTATCTTTTAATTTCAGACCATGAAAGTATCTCCTTCATCTTTGCCCGGGATCATTCCATCTTGAGACTTCAGTTTTCTGCCAAGCATTTATAAGCTAATGGCATTGTTTACACTCTTGCTGTTGATTCACAGCAAAGATACTTCCATCATCAGCTTCACAAAGTTTACAGAAACAATGATTTCCCATATGAGTTAAACTAATTAACTATTAATCATATTTCAAGTATCTCCTAATCTCATGCTAATTACATTGCTATAATTCATTAATAAATATTTAACTTAGCTTAAAGCATTTTTTTCCTGCTGCTAATAACCCGAAATCTGTGCATACTACAGATGGCATATTTTCAGAACTCTGTTGAATGCAGTTTTTGCAAAATCTACAACTCTGTAGTTGTTCCTCCATGTGAAAGAAATACTCCATAGTAAGAGGAGCAGGGCTTATTTTTTCAAATATTACTTCATTAGAATGGAGATGAATTGGCAGTTTGGTACTAACCAAATCAACTCTTTCTCTTTACTTTTAGGCTGTTTCTCCTAGAAATTGCATATTCTTTTGCTTTCTCTCTTTTATACAAATATAGGCAACTAAGGTAAGAACATGAATTAATCCACCTAAAACAAAATAATAGCATAAGATATAAATGCACACACATATATATGCACACACAATGTGACAGAGCCAAGATAAAGATCTTTACTTATGTATTTAGTTATTTCTGTTACAGATTATTCCAAGTTTGTTTATTATTCCTCACTGGAGAAGAAGCTCTAAATACTTGAAAAGAAGAACATAGTAGCTTAAAGGCTTCTAAATAAGATGATTGTCTGGACTGAAGAAAAAGCAAAGTTGTTTCATTCAAAATTGTGTTATTGAATTGATGTTTATAGTTTCCTGACTCCAAAGAGGATTCTGATTTTGGTTCAAAGTGCCAGAAAGTTTTCTTAGCAGTCCCTCTCTCAGTCAAAAGCTGAATTGTATAGGAAGCAAGAAACAATGTTTTCTTATTAGCATGTGCACACAATTAGAGCTGTCCGAATAAATAAAACAAGCAGACTTGTGATACATTAAAAACCACAGTGGAACATCCGTTTGTGCATATGGAGTGGAGGTAAACCTTTTATAACATATAACCAACAAATTAATGGAGTATTAGAATATCTCTGGCTATTGCTTTGACAGTTGTTCTGGATTGCAAGCTTATAGATAAATACTGTTGGGAAGTAACACTGGAAAAAGGTTCTTGCTGAGTCTACATGTTGAACACTATGTAAACACAGAATAGTGGACTAGATTGTTCCTTGGCTTGCTTCAACAGGGTGCCTCCATTTTTCCCCTGGTACTTCAGATATTTTTCCTTTTCTCTTTGGTCCATTTCTGTGTATCAAACTCAGGAAGTATAAACAGAAAGACAGATTCACAATGAATCTCACAGGTGTATTAACAAGAAAGCAAGTACCTTGAAAACTGAGTTAAGTTTAAGACTTTTAAGATGAGCCCTCTAAATAGTGTTTGGTTCTCTTTTGCCCAGAACATAAGAACAGGCCTAACCATCCTTTTTCCAGATAACAGTCATCCTGAAACATTAATATTAATTATGTTTTGAGATACTTCAATTGGTTTCCCGCTTCAGAACACTCTCTTACACAATGCACGCTCTCCTTTTCAGCTGTTCATCTTTTGTTCAGCATATTTAATGCTACATATAATCTAGGTTTTTTTAGATTTCTTAATGTCAATTTGATAGGAATGATTGCTTTAGTAGATTAACCTTACACCGTATCTATCCTTGTTGAAGAAAGGATGATTTGAAAGCTGGTTTACATTTCTTGCACTTAATGCATTAGAGTAAATTAGGCTAGCAATTTTTTTCCACAAAAATAAACTCTTAAAGAAGAAAAGAATGAAATGACATACGTTGTTTGAAAAGGATACTTTAGCAAACTAGTATTTCCCTGAGCTGTTGAGGTGGGACATTGTTTCCATGGCTACAGAGAAGGTCATGCAAAGTAATCACTTGAAAATAATTCTCAGAGATAATCACTAGAGGTCAGTAGTATATATGAGGTGATGGTCTTTTCTTCCCTTATTAACGAATAAAATTGTGCATACCATACCTTAGTGATTTGATAGCCAGGGTATTTTTCTTAGTTAGTAAAGATAAGGTAAAGGTTTCTCTGTCAGTCATGTCTGACTCTAGGGCATAATGCTTATCTCCGTTTCTTGGCCAAGGGAGCTAGTGTTGTCCAAAGACATTTTGTGTGGTCATGTTGCCAGCATGGCTGTATGCTAAAGGCACCAAAGTGGTACCTATTAATCTATTTGCATGCTTTTGAACTGCTAGATGGGCTGGAGCTGGAGCAAGTAAAGGGAGCTCACTCTGTTGTGCAGAGCTCACGTCTCGAACCCAGCTGTCAGCTCTCCACTGACAAGCTCAATGTCTTTAACTGCTGAGCCATCAGCTGCCCTAAACCAATTAGTAAAGACACATTCATTTTTTTCTTTTATATATTGGATTAATAATAGAATTAACTCCTATTGGGAATCAATATTGTGGACCCTTCTACCTCTAACATTGAGGGCTTTGGCTGCAGAGCTCTGCAATTAGGCCACATAGTATCCTGTCATACTTTGTTTCCTGATCTTAGCCATGTCTTAAGAGGATCCCATGACCAGAGGAGCTGAGTTGAGGTGGAACAAGCAAGAAAAAAACCCAACTCAGCAGAAAGGGTTTGAGGTCTCTTTCAAGATTAATTCAACTTTAATACTTTTAGGAGTTATTTAATTATTTTTTTATACCACCCAACTTCCCTACAAGGTGACTCTGGGTGGTAATCTTCAAGACACACATTATAGGCAATGACAGTGCCATGACATTTTGCTGAGATCTGTTTGCACAAAATGTGAAGGTTCATAGTTTTTTTAACAGCAGACTCGGAGCATAGAAGAAGCCATCATGTGTGTGTGTGTGTGTGTGTGTGTGTGTGTGTGTGTGTGTGTGTGTGTGTGTTTTTCTCTACCACACCTATTACATTGCAACCAAATATTTCCAGAAGGGTCCTTGTTTATTTTTAAGTTCTCCTTTTGTGATTAAGTTACTTTGGGACATGGATGAGAACACTGAATTGAAAGATTAAAAACTCTATTTCTTGTCTTTAGGGAAAATTATTATTCACTACTAGGAGAACAATGCTCTTACGTTATTCTGACAGTGAAGTTCATTCAACTTTTAAAATGCTGCCTGCCACAAAAGAAGCTGAAGATTATGAGAAAGCTAAACTTGTGCTTACCAACTATTTGAAGCCTGCCTGCATCACAGATTTTGAATGATACAATTTCTAACAGGCATGGCAATAGGAAGGAGAAATCATAGATGCCTCTCATGCCCATTTGTGTCAACTAGCTTAGACCATGAAATAATAATGCATATTATACAGGGATAGTTCTTTATTGAGCTGAGAAGACACATTTTATGAGCACCTCATACTCACCATCTGAAAATAATAAATGCAGAGCTGATTATGCTTCTTCACACTATTCCCTCTAATAGCTTTCCTTCAAGTCTTCAGCATTGCCAAAATTTATTTCATGAAGCTGGTAAATTAAATGGGAAAAGAGAAAAAATTCATATTGACAAGACTATTCAAGCACTTGTATTCCATTTGAACTTTGACAACTGATGTCAAAGGAAGGAAAATTTCTGGAGGAACTTGACATCATTTAGCAGATGGCTTCCATACACCATTAGTCTTCTCAGTAGTTGTCACCTAAAAATATAAGGTATAATTCAAATTTATGTGGACAAAAAGCTTTCCAACAGAGACATGTTATTTCTACACTAGATAATATCTTTGGTTGAGCTATATGGTGCCAGATTCTTCAACCTTCATCTTAATGCTGATTATGATCAGTTGGAAATTATCTCTTTATGGAACTTCATTTTCCATATGTGTGCGTTGGCTACTACAGATGTGGTGGCTATTGTATTTTCTCCGCTGCTGAAATAATCCAAAATGTCATGAACTATTTTCTGGGCTACAATATGTATTTAATGTTAGTGATGACATCTTGGTATTTGGTGCAAGGAATCCCTTGCTTGCTATCAATTCTTTTAATACCTTTAGTGATCAATAGGATAGGAAGGGGAAAAGTTTCATGCTTCTGGAGTTGTGTTTCCAACTTTCCTAATGCAGACTTGAAAGCTTATTCTAATAAATCTTAAACATTATAATGGATGGCTGAGATCTTTTGTGCAGTATGTCTCTTGTTTTGTCTGGGGGCTGTGTGCAGATGAAGTAAGTCAATACTGTTAGAACAGACAAGAGGTTGAATAACAACTCTTACCCACTTTTTAAAGGTGAATGTTCTTTTTCTTCATATATTAAGATTATAGAATGTAATTTTAGTGGATTTACTCAAAATTGATGGCAGCTGAGAAGTGGTTTCAGGCTGGCAAATAAAACCTTAGGGTAGTGATGGCGAACCTTTTAGACACTGAGTGCCCAAACTGTGTGTGAGCGCGCAGGCCCAAACTGAAAGGTGCGCATGTGCATACATGCATGAACATGCGTACATACATGTGCAGACATGCGCACATGCGCAGCAGAGACTCGAAGACCAGCTGGCCGGCGGGAGGCGGGGCATCCCAACACCGACAGCGCGGCAAGAGGTAAGATCTTTTTCTTTCGTGAGCTTCTGTTTCGTCGTTTGCAGGGAAACAGAAGCTCACAAAAGAAACGCCACGGAGAGCTGAGCTGGGGTGATGGTGCGCGTGCCAGCAGAGAGGGGTCTGCATGCCACCTCTGGCATGCGTGCCATAGGTTCGCCATCACAGCCTTAGGGGAACAAAGCTTTAGGCCAGAATTTTTCAAACTTGGCAACTTTTAAGGTCTGTGGACTTCAACACCCAGAATTCCCCAGCCAGCATTACACCCATGCTTTTCACAAAGTGGATGCACAGGTGAGCAGGTGCATTCATTTGTGCCTTTGAGGCCTTTTCAAAATGGGCTGCTTGTTCCCTGAAGTACTTTATGCAAGAGTTTGGGATTTATTCTTCTGCAGAGTTTACAGCCAACTGATCCCGAATATTGAAAGTTAATTTTACATTTCCATTATGCCATAAAGATTATCCAAAAAGTCTTTTATGAGAAGATTGTGTATGCCAAAAAGGATGAGGTGATAATTGGCTTTAGAACAGCTTAACAATTTGAAAATCAGGAGAAATAGCAGTTTATGTGAAAGAGAAGAAAAGGGAGGGGGGCAACTCTCAGACACATGGCAAGTATTTTTTTCTAGGTTGGTGATGGTTCTACACTGTCAGATATAAAGTAAAATTCCTGAAAAATAAGTGCAAATGGCAGATGTGGGAAGTCAGTATTAAATTTTTAATTTAATTTTAGATTTATTTTTTAAGCTTGGCCAAAGATCTATTTCTTATAAACCAATCAAAAGTTTTTAGGTGTACGTCGCTTTTTCTATTGAAAATCAATGCCCATTTTAGCAGCTGTTAACATGCCTAATATAAATTCAAGGTCCAATACTTCAATTACATCCCAGATTGTATTCTTTAAATATGACATTGACTGCTATATTTGAAATTATTGAAATAGCAGAGCATAAAACTCTTCCATATGTTCTATTACTTCTTAATAAAAAGGAGGAAAAATAAACCTTGAAAGTAAATAAATGACAAAATGGCCATTTATATAAGAAGATAGTCTTTGTGGTAATTTAGTTGGGAAAAATTCATTGGAGAGAACTTGATCTAAAGTCTACATTTATTGATGTTGTGTTTAATGAGGTGGTAGAGTACTTGTTATCTTTCTTTCACAGTGTTTGACAAGACATGGCCTTCAAACACACACACACACACACACACACACACACACACACACACACACACACACACACACACAGGTTTTATCCATGTCCCCTGGAGCTCTTAAAACTGTGGTTAGTTTTCTGCTTTTTTTTTTAATGGGTTAGTTTAATGTTTCTAAATAGTGTTGAGCCAAACGTTTCCTTGCAATTTCTTAAAAGTTTTCTTCCATTGCGTTTTTTTTTCTTTTCTTTTCTTTTTTTGCTTAACAAGGTGTATGAGACATTATTTAGAATGTGTTTTAGTGGTGTTTTTGAAGTTAATTGGTTACTACAGGTGGAGTGGCATGAGATATCTATCATTAATGTTGCTTTCTGTTGTATATCTTTGCAGTGCTTTAATGACACACTGTTTACACTGCCCTAAACAAGAAAAGCTTGTTTAACAAGATTGATATCATGAAGTCTTATTTTAACTGAAACCTGGGAAGCCAGGAAGAATGCAGACCATTAAAGAGACAATGGTACGGTGAAATACAGGACATCCCAACAGAATTCTTGTCCAGTTAATTAATCGGTAAGTACAAGAATGAATATCACACTCCCACTCCAACCACGAACATTCATGAAAATTTTATTTTGTTTCTTTGCAATTTCAAAAGAAAACACAATTCATCAGATCAGTTGAGAGTAAGAACTTTAATAAGAATTTATCAGAAAAAAAATAATATTGTGCACAACACTAATTAAACCTACTCATTATGAAGGTTACACAATTTCTCTAGAAGAAGTAAATGTGTCCCTTTAAATTTCATTTGCTGTGCATCAACTGTAGGTTGGTCTTTGGGCTTTTTGAAGGGAAGTGCTTTGTCTCCGTGAGACACAGGAGTCTGAATTAGATAGACCATTGGTTTAATTTGTTGGTTCTTACAATCAAGTATTTTTCTGTGGATATATTTTGTCAAATCATTCTTGATATCCTTTGGATGATTTTCTTTCTCTGAACACATTAAAAAGAAAGACTAATAATCATTTTTAATCTGATTTAAAATTAATTGATGTAAATACAGACTTTGCTTTGCTATGTTTAGGCATATTTGCACAACACATTCAAGCAGGTGATGGGAGAGCATGCTGTGTTAACTCCAAAGCCCAGATAACTGGCCTACTTAATTAACCTTGAAGATACTGGGTTTCTTGGAGGGAGGGGGTGTAAGCAAACATTCTCTAGTTTATAATTGTCTATGTTGTGCGTATGCCTAACCTGAAAGATAACTCTTCCTTTTATTGTCTTTAATCAAGTCTAATTCTTAATGAGGCTCAAACAAATGTGCTGTCTCTAGACACTCAGTTGCTGACAGCTCTGCCCAGGAAGGTTTTTGCAACTTGGGTACCAGTTGTGTTCATTCCTGGATCAAAAGACTCCTTGTAGTCACTCATGCCTTAATCATGTCATGTGTAAACTAGGGCAATACCCTTTGCATGGGGCTGGCCTTGAAAACCACTTGGAATCTGCAGCTGGTCCAGAATGCGGCAGCATGAACATTGATGGGGAAGCCTCATTAGGCTTATGTAAAACCTTGTTTCATGATCATCATTGGTTGCCAGTTGGCTTCTGGGTGCAATTCAAGGTTCTGGATATTTTCTATAAATATCCATTTCTAAACATTTGAGGGAATACCTGTCTATTTTCAATACAATCCCACATGTCACCTGTTTGAGGGAGAACACAGTTGTTCAGTTTCAATTGTATATTAGTCTTTAAGATCTTATGAATTAGTGAGTGTGCCCAGAAGATTGATCTGGATGAAGGTTATGTGGGACAAAGTTATTTACACATACATAGACATAAATTATTTATTTTATATTGTGAAGCTGTCCAGAGTTCTGGGTGCTCTGTACTCCCCAAATAGCTCCTTTGGTACAGTTAGTGGTCTTGTATACTTCAAGAATCACTTGAAACTTTGGTTACAGCTAAATGGGTTAAATAAGTTTTCCAATGACAGCCATGAGTTTACTATCAAAATATCTACCATTGCAGAGCCGTGGTGGTGCAGTGGTTGGAATGCAGTACTGCAGGCTATTTCTGCTGACTGCCAACTGCCAGCAGTTAGAGTCTCACTGTCTAAAGGTTGACTCAGTCTTCCATCCTTCTGAGGTCAGTAAAATGAGGACCCAGATTGTTGGGGGCAATATGCTGACACTGTAAACCGCTTAGAAGAGGGCTGTAAAGCACTATGAAGTGGTATATAAGTGTACCACTATTCTATTGCTAGCGCTATTGCAAAAAGTCATACTTGAAAAGGCTATGTAAAGAAGAAAACAATTTCTTAATCTATTTTTCTCTTAAAACTCGTTATGTTTCTAACACCCTTTGTGAGTTACAGTTCCTACTCCTTTGTAGCTTTGTAGAAGTGAAAAAGAGTTTCTGAGGTATGAGCAACTGCAGGGATGATAACATGTACATGATAACTTTTATCAAAAATGCCTTAACTTACATATTTCAGTTGGATGTCTGAACCCAATGCCATATTGGTGGCATTTTTGTGGTGATGTCACTGGTTTTCTGCAGCTGCCACTGATCTAAAGATTTATGATAAAGGATGGCTGGAATTAAAAAGTCATGAATCTTTCCAGCCTGCTGCCTTGTGTATTTTAGCTTTTGTACAAACTACCCACTTCTCTCAGAAATTCAGATTTTCACTATTTCTTGTCTTTGATTCAAGACTAAGTTGCTAGAGTTTTGGTTAATGAGCCAATTATATTCAGACAAGATAACCATTGTGCAAGTGTTGTGCTAAGATAAATTGCTATGCTAATAGCGCAAATCTTCCTGCACTTGATGACTGAAATATACAATAGAAAGAATGTGCATTTATTGGGAACTGCGACTAACCCTTCTACCACCACCACTCATGTAAAATTTTCATGGAAAAAACCCCACAGAAATTCAGAGTTTGAGATTATCATTCAGGGGAAGGTAAGATTTTTGGAAGTCAATTAAGACATTAGGAAGAAATGTTTGGGACTAACTAATTCAGATTACAGGTGGAAATGTATTTTTTGAATGTCCCCTTGAAGGAGCTTCAAGTATGAAATACATAAGAAAGTCAAGGGGAGATTTAAGGTAAATCTAAATTATTTCCTTCAAAGAGATAATTGAGAATCATAGCATTAGATAGGGACATTTAGGCAATTGAATCCAATCCCTTGTTCAGTTAAAAATGCTGATTAATGTATCTCCAAGCACATGGGTATTCAGCTTCTTCTTGAACAAATGTAATGAAAGAAGATTCGCCACCTCCCATGGTCATTAGTTCTGCACTCAAAATGTGCATGTAGCTGTGCTGTATGTTGCCAAGAACCTATAAGAAAATGCTATGATATAAATGTCTAGTTTTTCAGCTAGTCTTAGTTATGCAAAATGGGACAACTGAACAGGTTTAGGTGTTGCAATGAGACAACTGATTGACTGGGCTTAGCTCAATTGTGTGTAGGACTGAGTTAATTTTAGCTTAAAATTAATCTCCTGAATCAGAGATAGAAAGAAAGAAGAAGGATGGTTTATTCTGGTTTTAGACCGGCACAATCCTGAATCAATTGATTACTTTTAAATATGTTTGCATAACACACTTAATCTCCCCTAGAACTAATTAAGCGGGCTGGGAACAGGGTGCAAATATGTTTGGACATATTAAATATGGAGCTACTTACTCCTCTGCAGGGTAGGTTGATTTACCAATCAAGCTTTGCTAATTTCTTTAATGTAACAAGCCCATGTGTCATCAGCAGCCAACACGCTAAATTAAAAATAACACATATTGGTAATTATATGACTCTTGAATCATTGTATGAGGCAGATGGGGTGTAAATAACAACATTTATTCATTGTGCAACATTGTCAGGCTATCTGTTGTAAACCATGGTCCCAAGAGATGATGGGAGATTTAAAATCATCATGTTTCCAAATCTTAAAAAATATAAAAAGTGAATAACACTTCAAAAACATTTCTTTTTAATGAAGTACCTTTAGGAGTCATGAACTAACACAATGACTAGAAATGATTTTCTCTTTTCTTGAATCTCATTTCTACTACATTACAGAAAATATCTATTTTGCCTCCTCCTGTCTCCAAACTCCACATGAACAAAAGACACTTGTCACCATTTGAAAGACAGTGTCATTTGTGGTTACCATCTTTATCTTTGTGGTATGCTTATCCTTAAATGACTTTTTAAAGCACTCTAAAGGTTACCTGAATGAAATTTCATTCCTTCCTACTGACTGAATTTCTTTAACTTCTTGAATCCAGACAATGAAAACGGCATGAAATGGTTTTTTTAAAAAACAAAACAAGGCAAATTAATTCATATATATGAATATATATATATATATACATATCTCAAGTCTATTCTTTATTTTTCTTTTTTCATCTTAACCGGTGGAGTGTTTTTTTCTCTTTATGCTCTT
>QLTV01001172.1:923476-940400 GCA_003457575.1 Thermophis baileyi | reverse complement strand
TATCTATCTATCTATCTATCTATCTATCTATCTATCTATCTATCTATCTATCTATCTATCTATCTATCTATCTATCTATCTATGTACTGTAAAGATGAACTTATCACAGGTTTATTTTTCACTGCTGATCAAACAGATGTTGCACATTCTCCCAGGGATTTTCAGCTTTTCCCAATCATCTTGCCTTAGTGAGCTGCCAGATGTTCTCACACTCAAAAGCCTTTCTCATCAGAGACAGAAATAGAAAAGCTCCAGCCAAAGCAAAAGGGTTAGGAGTAAACTTCTATTTATTTGACTTTTTGCCAAGAGTTGGGATAAATGTTCAAAACTGGCAAATATAGAAAGGCAGATGGGGCCAAAGCACAGTATTCTTCCTAATTTGATATACCATCTACAGTTATTTATGGGCTACAAACTGTCACTTCTTATTCTGGGCACATTAAGACTAATTCATCTGAATTCATGATAAGGTTGATTAAATGGCATCTCAACAAGTTCTGCCATTTAAACCTGAAAGAGAAAAGAAGTAGAAGAATCCTTTATGTCCATGTGGAATAATAGAAATGAAAATTAACCAGAACAAGCACTCTTCAACAATGCTTATATCAGATCACTCTGCTTGTCTACCCAGACCAGTATTTCCTAATCTATCATGGATAATCCAGAGATACTAGGACTTGAAGTCCATAGATCTAGAACTTGCCATGACTGAGAAGTGAAGGCCAAGTCTGTCAACAATTCTGATTTAAGTGAGAATGTTTCCCAGTCCGATTGGAGAGGGAAAAGTTTAAGAGTACTGTGTTACAGGTGTTACGTCTACCTTGTATGCAGCTCTATCATTCCTTTTCAATTTGAGCGTAATTTAGCTCAGCAGATGAAAGAGCCCTGGACACATATGCAACTGGCTGACCTTCTTGCAATAATCAACATCCTAGGCCATTTTGTTTGAGTCACTTTGAATTGTAACAGGCTTTGTGACATCATAGTATTTCAACAATGGGGCAGCGGTGACCAAGCGTTTTATCTCCTTTACTGCCTGGTCATGCTTGGGAAGTCAGTACCAAACCTCATCTTTGTCCAGAAGACGTCTCAATGGCTGGCACACCTCAGACAGGTGCGGCAGGAATTTTGCTAAATATTACCATAACTGAGTCCTTCCACCTTGCTGTTGGTTGTCATCGTCTTCTCTTTCCTTTCACTTTTCCAAGCATTAAAGCCTTTTCTAGACAGCTGGGTCTTCACCAGAGGTGAATTCTGACCAGTTCTGGAGAACCGGTAGCGGAAATTTTGAGTAGTTCAGAGAAACGGTAAATACCACCTCTGACTGGCCCCACCCCCATCTATTCTCTGCCTCCCGAGTCCCAGCTGATCAGGAGGAAATGGGGATTTTGCAATATCCTTCCCCTGGAATGGGGTGGGAATGGAGATTTTACAGTATCCTTCCCCTGCCATGGCCACCAAGCTAAGCCCACCAAGCCACGCCACGCCCACCAAGCCATGCCCACAGAACCGGTAGTAAAAAAAATTGAATCCCACCACTGGTTCTTCACATAATGTGTTTGAAGTAGAATAATTTGACCATGGTCATTTGTGTTTCAGTTGAGAACTCAGGGTTGAATTGAACCAGATAGAACATATTTTTGACCATACATATTGATGATACTTTTTCTTGTATGCATTACACTTCCTTAATATTTATTTGCATGTGGAAGAGAAGACATTATGCTTGCTCCTTCTTTATAACCCACCTCAGAATCCCTAAGAGACAAATTAGGATGGCATTGTGTGCCTTGCCTGGAATCACCTAATTTTGCTCTGCATTGCATATTGCCTACTGTCCACCACTGTTGTAATTTAATTATTTTTTCCTGATGGAGAAAATGAGGCATTCCCCCACCCCAGCTTTCTTCAGTGCTTATTTTCATATTACTTATATTTTTTTTCATAGCTGAAGCAACTGATTTATTGCAAAGCTTATCCAAACAGTACGCTGAGACTTCTGGTATACTAAATAAGCACTCTTAATTGCCAGAGTAAATGTTGCCAGGTGTTCGTATCCCTTGTCCTAATAAATAAATAATTAGGAAATGTGATTAGTAGAATATCAGTTCCCTGGTGGTTCAAACCATTTGTAGAACAAAGGGAATGCACATTCATAAATGCTGAAACTTGAATTTCTGATGTTCCTAAGAGAGGTTTTCTTGTGGGAGTCAAGTCACTAGTCTTAAGGTCATATGAGGCCCTCTCTTGCCCACATTCTCATACAGTATCCTTTCTATGATGCCCCAAGATGTTATCTGATTGTCCCAATCATTTCCATATATGAGGGCCATGCAGATAAATTTTATGTTTATTACTTTTTAAGGGATGCTAACCCTACACTCATATCAAGTGATCAAAAATTTTCACCCAGTTGCAAAACTGCACAAAACTTTTTAATCGATGTTTATTGCCTTATTATTCCACCCCCCTTCCCTTATAACTAATTGCTGTATTAAACTATTTCACCTTTTACTATATTCCTTTGTTGTCAAGGCTGGTCAAAGATCACAATGGAGATATTTTATTTGATTTTGTATCAGGCCATATAAGTGCAGAACCGTATGAAAGAACTCTGAATGTGGTTAGCTCCCCAAAGTCATTGTTGGAATTTGCAGTCACAAAATGTGGTGCTGATCACCATTAACTCAAGGTGTTTTCAAAGGGAAGAAAAGCTCATGAGGAGAAAGTCAATGGTGGTTACGTAAAACTTGTTTGTGCTTCTGACAACCAATTGCTTTTGGGGAATCATACCCTACTTCTAATCATTGGGGAAAACTGAATTAGATGATTCTTTGGTATGTTCTGACTGACAGGACATTTTCATACTTAGAAATCAATTATTTTTTAAAACACACATTTCTGTATAGTTTAGAAATACATTTATGGTTTGGGAAAGTTTTCTTTAAAAAAAATATATCATCCATCTTGGATCATTGTGTTTTGAAGTGTTGGGTTTTTTTAAAATCTATTTTTGTGAACATCTGTTCATCATTGTTTGCAGCATCAAGGATGAAATTTGGGGAGCAAGCCTTATATTCATATGTTTGTCTTTAATCATTTAGCCTTAAGGGAGAACATCAGACTTAAATTCTGTTTACAGTTACGAGCTACTGGTGCTTATTGGTATGTATGTGTATGCATTTGCATATACATGGTGTTTTGTTTTGTTTTGGGTGTTTTTTTTAAAAAAATTGGAGTGGTAACAGAAAGGACATGCAGTATCAATTGTAGCAACTGAATTAAGAAGATTTAAACAGTGGGTTCACTCTCATTATTGCTGTCTGCTTGCATTGCTCAAAAAGTCTGACTTTAGATTTCTGCTATATCCTGGGGGCAAAATTATCTTTTCCATTGCACATGGCGGATCTTGATTGCATATTTTGCATTTATTTAACTTGTGTGACTCCCATTGGTGTTGCTTAAAGCTCTAAAAAAAATGACAGAATGAACAGACTGGATTGATTATGCACAACCAAGTCAAATATACTATTTAATACTATTATTCACTTTAACAATATATTTTGAGAGGGGTTACAGCTTGTTGAAAATTAGTACAGCTTTTTTGAATGGGCATTGAAAGGTAGTAGGTAATAAGGGTAAATAAGGGCAGTATCACTGAGACAAAGTGACATGAATTTTCAAACATAGTTTCATGAATTTGATCAATATATAAAGTGAAAATAATTTTCTTCTCCCATACAAAAGAAGTTGTCATCTTATATTCAATACCAGAGTAAAATTCCTTATGAAATGAATTTGAGCTGTTAAGAATGGGTGCAGGATATTTGCAGATATAATTGGAATATACTGTTACATTAAATGCAAAACATTTTTTCCTGTTTTTCAGTGATGACACCCAAATTTGGCTTCTTCCATTCCACAAAATTCCATGCATTAGAAATCAGTATTCAAGTTGGTTTTTTTTTTAAAAAAAACAAAACACTTTTCCTCCATTTTTTATTTAGTGTTTCCCGTTTGACCTAGGTAATTTTGTCCCATGCCATCCATATATAACAATACAACTTCTTTCTCATGAATTAATTCTTTTTAAGCCTGATATTTCTCCTGGTATCATTGCTCTGCTTAATGACAGAGAATAGATCAGTGATGGCTATCATGCCAACGTATAACTAGTTCTATTCAGAGAGGAAGGCAGAAGAGGACAGGAAGATTATAACTTTATAGCTTTTCAATGTTCTAAATTCATAATTTCAATATTTTGAGGAATGAATATAACTCCCTCTATGCATAGAATAAATCTGTGAACCTTTGAGTACATTTGAATGTGTTCTTCTTTGTTGTGAAAATTAAATGTATGGTTTGTGTATGATGCAATGAATGAGATTAATTTACATGACACCACAATCTTTACCACATGTTCAGGTGAAGCACAGCAAGGAGACTAGGCAGCTTAATTCATACCAGAACAGTCTGGGAATGTTTTGCCTGTTTTAAAAAAAATCCTAGTTTTGGTCTCCCCTTGAAATTTTGCAAGTATTACAGCTAAAGCAAATCATGATGTCCAAATGTCACCAAAAACATTATGTCAATTCCATCAAAAATATTAGCACCATACTTGTCCCCAGGTTTGGACTATGGTGTCCCTTCTCTTGTCTACTGGTTAAGGCACTAGGCTAAAAAGCAAGAGACTGTGAATTCTAGTCCCTCCTTAGCCATGAAAGCTAGCTAGGTAACTTTGGCCCAGTCCTTCTCTCTCAGCCCAACCCACCTCACAGGCTTGTTGTTGTAGAGAAAATAGGAGGAGGAAGGTGTGTTGGATATGTTTGCTATTTGAAAAAATATTAAATATGGGATACAAACAAACAAACAAACATATAAATAAAATATCATGTAATCCAGTGGTGAAATCCAATTTTTTTTTACTACCGGTTCTGTGGGCATGGCTTGGTGGGCGTGGCTTGGTGGGCATGGCAGGGGAAGGATACTGCAAAATCTCCATTCCCTCCCCACTCCAGGGGAAGGATACTGCAAAATCTCCATTTCCTCCCCACTCCTGGGGGAAAGGATATTGCAAAATCTCCATTCCCACCCCACTCTGGGGCCAGCCAGAGGTGGTATTTGCCAGTTCTCCGAACTACTCAAAATTTCTGCTACCGGTTCTCCGAACTACTCAAAATTTCCACTACCGGTTCTCCAGAACCTGTCAGAACCTGCTGGATTTCACCCCTGATGTAATCCATTTATTTCCCTTCCCTTTTAATTTCCAATGATCTAATAAAATGTTTTCTAAAGCCAGAAGCCAACTGTCCCAACTACTGACTCTCTTGAAACAAAGAAGAGAGACAAGTATACTATTTTCCCAAGCTTCTATCAAAACAATCAATAGCCTTTAATCTCTTCCAATTTACGTAACTGCATCCTCTTGCTTTCACTGTACGCTTGTCTTCTGTTGTTCCTAAAGGTTAAGAGACGGAATGGATGACCATCAGCTCACTGCTTTAATTACTTGTGTATTCTAACCATCTTATTTCCCTATAACTTTTATTGCGCTCATCTGTTCAGAAAGGATAGCTTTCTCTGGGCTCATTTGCTGATTAATTGCATTCTCAGATCTTTTAAGACGTGTGTAGCACCTGCTCTCCACTTCACAGACTCTTTTGATCTCCCTAGAAATATCCAACTTCGATTATGTGAAAATCTTTCCTAACTGTAGTACGTGCTTAGAAAGCAAGTTGGAAAATTGCTGGAGGAACAGTTGTGATCTGGGAGAAAAAAGAGAAAGAGACTGTGTTAGGACTGGAAACAGAGAAATGTATTTTGGAAGTAGAAGAAAATTTTTTTAAAATCCAAATGCCAGTATTTTTTTTTTTTTTTTAGCCAATGAAAATTCATGGAGACTTCTATCTACTCTTTGGTCAATAAGCCCCTGGAAATGTTTCTTGTTGAAATGAAGCACACCTCTGTGCATAAGTCCAATTCCTGTTTATTTCAGTCAAGACTTACATGTACTTAGTATAATATACTGTATATTCTATCAATAGAAATTACTTACTGGCCCAATAATTCAGAGCCAGTTGGGTGTAGTGGTTAAATTATCAGGCTAGAAACTGAGAGTTTGTGAGTTCTAGTCCTACTTTAGTCACAAAGTCAGCTGTATGACCTTGGATCAGTCACTCGCTTTCAACCCTAGGAAGGGGAGAAACCATTTCCAAACTGTTTCCAAAATCTAGCCAAGAAAGCTGCGGGAGCCAAGTCCAGGCAGTTGCCAGGGTTCAACACAGACAAAAAGAGACCAAACAAACAAAATACATGGCAGGAATCTGCAAAATATTTTAAAGAGGTTTGGATGACATGTGACAGGACTAGTGAAGTATTTGTGTGCATTTATTTATTTTATTCATCAGAATTTAGAAACCGCCCATCTCCCTTCCTTCACAAAGGGATTCTGTGTAGTGTACAATGCATTGAAGCACCTACATCATTTCCAATGTTCACATAGCCATTTTGAAAGCCGAAATCAGTCAGCCATTTTAATGAAAGGAACATAAATTATCATACGAAGAGCAAATATTAAATTTGCTTAATGAATGCATTTAATTTTAATGAATGTGCAACTAAATTAAAATTGATTTCTCCAGCTCTTGCTGACCCAGAAATTGGAAAGCAGGTGACCACGAGTAGAGAGATGGGTACTACTTTGGTGGGCAAGTGAAGGAACACGAAAGGACCCCCAATTGGGCACCCACGCACATTGGTGATGTCACTCCTCAATCCTTTCAATCTGGAAATGTTTGGTGTTCTTGACATGAATGTACCGTGTTTCCCCAAAAATAAGACCCTGTCTTATATTTTTTTGAACCCCGAAATAAGCACTTGGTCTTATTTTGGGGGAGGTCTTATTATTTTGGGGTACATGGAACCGTCTTACCTGATTTCCAGCTCTGTCTCCCTAATCCTAACCCTAACCAGAGGAAATGGCGGGGACCAGCTGCGCATGCGTTTAAATATTTTCGGGGAGGGCTTATTTTCAGGGGATGTCTTATTTTTGGGGAAACACTAGTAGTAGTAGTAGGTGGTTCCACAGCACATTAACTCTCTAATTAAGCTTGTGGTTGGATCAGAGTCACTGGGTGATATTGGTCCAGCAGCTGTCTCTCAGCTTTTTCTAACCCACAGAGCTGTTATGGGGGGGGGGGGAATTAATGACACCAGGAGTGGGGAGAAGCCACATTGATTGGATAATTATCAATATGTGCATACAGTCCCTAAACATATAATAACATGAAGACAAACAGTGTGGATGTATATTGAACCAGGTTTCCAGAATCAGCAGTTTCAGTGGTAAATAAAAATTACTGGGGAGAAAAAATGGAAGTAAGATTAAGGTGAGATGCTTCAAGAGGAATAATTTTGTTTGTGATTCATTCATATATGCCACCCATTGCTAAATATTGCAGTTATTAATGACATGTGAAACAGATCTTTGTCTGGAAATGATCATTTTGGATAAAAAGTTTGGTTAAAATTGCTAACAGAATTAAAATAGCATTAATAAGCCCATATTCTATTAGAAAATTCAGAGGAAAATGCTTAGTTTTCAGACCAATTTAGACTGTATCACTTGATATACTACAAATGAAGTATCAGAATCAGAATCTGATTTTATTTACATGTGTGTGTGTGTGCTACACAAGCATATTCACAAAAATCTGAATAATAATTTGATAATTATTATACCCTCATTGGTGCAATGTTAGTGTTAGTTAGCTATTTTTACTTCTAATTTTTAGGTTCTTTCTTTCTGAAAATATATTTGCAATTGTTCCATCTAAGAAAAAAAAATAAGCAGGGGAAGAAACAGCTTTGCAAGATAGAGTCCTACAAAACATAGACCAAAATATGAATGTTTTTCTACTTTGCATGTTTAAAATGCAGTGAGCAGAAAGCAATTCAAATAAAAGCTTATTGGGATCTTTCTGCATTCCAGAGATGACAACCAATTTTGCTACTGACTGATAATTCAAGCCCTGATGAGCAAGTCCTTGAAGTTCACTTGCAAAATCCTTAAACATTTATTGTGGCTCATATCCCTAAGATTTTTTTTTTCTTTTAATGCAAGTTATCAGATGTACACTGATATATAAGCAATAGAAACCAAATAATTTTCTAAGTCTATTGTTGATGTTGAAAACAAAACAAAGTGGCCATTACTCTTTGAAGGAAGTTTCAATGTAGAACTAATCCATTCTCAGATCCTTGAGAGTGGCCTGAGAGTGTAGGATCAAACAGTTCTCTTTCACTTTTTATTCCCTTTTTGCAATAGAGACCTGCACTTCTGAATTGCGGAAAAATAAAAAACAGTATTTTCCTGACAGTTCTTGCTTCATCTGAAGAAAGAAATGCTGTTTACAACATCCCTTTCAAAGAAGCAATTTTTAGCCAAAACCTCATAGATGGGGTTAGATATTATTGTGCTTGCTTAATTAGGAGATGTCCAAGGTGTGCATCTGTACAAATTTGCCCATTACACATTTTCCCATGTTCAAAAATGTGTATTACTGAAAAGGAACCCAATATAAACTTCAACAATTTGCAGCGGGCAAAGCAAACATCACAACACTTTCAATTAAATTGTCCCTTTCTTTCTGGCTAGAAAGTTTGCTTTCCTGAACTCTCTTTGGTTTTTCACCTGATAAAGAATCTATGTAACTCACAAAGGATGAAAACATTAAAAAAAAAAAAACTGCTGGCTTTTCCTCATTTTCAAGATAAGGAACTCAGTTATGTGTTCCCTTTTTCTCAGCAAGCTTTGAGACAGTTTTCGGTGCAATTTAACAATCACTTCTACAGTTCTGGGGGCTTCAATAGGTCCCAGTTCATTATGTATGCAGAGTAATCTCACCTGCTTTTGCTACTCAGCGGTTATATTTTGCAGTGACTGAACATAATCTTTAGAGATAAGGTGATAATATCATGAGATGGATGCCCTCAATATTTATATGCAAACACATTATAAGAAAATGAACTTCTCCTATCTAGCTTATGTATTAATTGAACTAAATGAATCCCACCTTGAGTCATTTTGATAGTGTGGTTCTAAATGTCTACATCTTGCAATAGGGTTTGCCTTACCATTAGATATTGTGGGGGAACTCTCTTTGGTGGCACAATTTAAGAGGCCATCTTCCTTGTTTCTTGAGATACTCTCCTGCCTCCATCCAATGCACAGAACAGTGTAAATAATGGGGGCCCCTGGCCTATTTTAAAAAGGCAATTGGTCTTCAGTGTGTAGAAGACCAGGCTGAGCTGGAAGGCAGGTTTAAAAATGTCATCAGTTTGGAATCATTACATTGCCATAAGAAACCTAAGTCCAGCATCCCTGTGCTGTCACCCCGTTGACCCTTATCTAGCACCAATTTAGCTTTGGCTGTTAGTTGACTACATTCTTGTATTATTGCTAACAATGATAAAGACTTGAAATTTTGGGCTTAGTCAACTTACAACTTCGGTCTGACCTAAATGTAGTACATAAAATTATCTGCTACAATGTCCTACCTGTCAATGACTACTTCAGCTTCAACCACAACAATACATGAGCACACAATAGATACAAACTTATGGTAAACTGCTCCAAACTCGATTGCAGAAAATACGACTTCAGCAACAGAGTGGTCAATGCCTGGAATGCACCTCCCCCCATTCCTAAGAGGTCTGTAAGGGGCGTGCATAAGCGCACCAACGTGCCTACCATCCCTGTCCTAATGTTCCCTTTTATTCATAACCATCTCATGTATTCATAATCATGTTTATATATTTCATGTATTCACAATCATGTTTATAATTTTATTTGTAATCTTATATATGCTTGACAAATAAACTAAAGTAAAGTAAAGTAAAGTAAACTCTTCTGTGCTTTGAACTCAATGAATGCTCCTGGTTAGTTGTGCCCGACACAATGAGATATATGGTCAAGAGAAGAATTGAACCCTGTGTCTCCCTGGTCTCAGTCCACTAAACCACATTTGCCTTAATTTCAATCTAGCTCAACATACCACCTTTTAAACATTCAATGGTATATAAAGGATTCCATAACAGCAAGTGTGTTGACAATCTTGCAGTACAACCAAGTGTCTCCAAGAAAATTTTCCACATTATTCCAAAATTATGATATGTTTAAGTTTTAATTTTTAAACAGATTTTCCTTTAGTGCAGACTAGGTTGGTTGAAACTGATCTTGACTCTTGAGGCTCATGATGCCATAGAGAAACTCCCATTGATAATAAAGACATAACTACCTTAGAAGCAATTCAGTCTATTTTTTGAGAACTATATTTCACATTCCCTTTCAGATAAAAAGATAAAAAAATTCTTCTCTCTAACATTAGATTACCTCCATCCCTCTTAATGCTCAGGAAGTCTCCCAAGAGCTGATTATGTCACCAGACTTAGGGTCCCCAGCAAACCCGTGACATTTTAAGGTGGCTCCCTTATTGTGGGTGATTTGTGGTTGCTATACTTCTCTGCCTGCTTGTGGTTTGTACTTTTTGATTTTTAATAATGTTTTTGTTATATTAATAAAGATTATATTTTATAATTATTTTTACAATGTTTTTTAAATTGTTGTACACACCCATAGTCACTTTTGGTAAGTAAGGTAGCTGTATAAATTAGATAAATAAAATAAATGTTGGTTCATGGAGCATAGCTGTGCTTCAGTTGAGATTCTGACATATGAAATATATATATATATATATATAAACGAAAACCACTCACGCATTAATCACGAAATCTCCAGAACCGTAAAGCCTGCAAACTTGAAATTTGCCAGGTATGTTCCTCTTGGCTTATAGGTGCTCATTAAGAAAGGATTTTTCAAAATGACCATCGGAGCATGAGTATTTCTTATATTATTATTAACAAGCTCTGATGCTAAGAAGTTCTACTCCCCCCTCCCCACCTGAAAAGAAAACTGATCCAAATGCAAAACACAAGCAGAGGAGGTTCAGATTCGCTTTTGCTTTCACAGCCAGACAGCAAAACCAGGAATGTTGTTTACAGGGATGTCCTGAGCAATTCATCTGAGGGACTAATTGAAAGTCTATGCTATGCAACTTATAAGCCTGGCTACATAGACAAAACAGCCACGGTTGCTCCTGGGATTAAAGGGCTTAAGCCCATCTATTTCATTGTTGTTACACTTACAATAATGTCTTCATCTGTAACAGAAACTTAGCTTACCATCTCTAACGAAATAATACAGTCCCTTTTTTAACTACTCATTAATTTTCAAGCTTTAAGTGTCAATTTATCAAGCCCCATCACATAGTTTCGTAGCGAAGCACGGGTATCAGCTAGTATTGTATAAAGCAACTATTTGGGACAAGTCTCAACTTAATAGATAAATACACCTTCTCCTAGCTTTAATAACTATACTTCATCTGCTGTGTGCCCTCACTCCACACTCTAGTCATCCTGATTCCAGAACAAGAAATGGCTGAAGCTGAGTACAGAGTACTGTATTCAATTTTAATTTACAAAACAGCACATGCCAACAAATTTTCTATTATTTTTATAGAGATCCCTTATACCCTGTTTCTATATATTTCCCTGAAAGTCTTTTTTGCTTCTTACTGAAAGATGCTTTCATAGCCAAGATTTGATACTGTGCCTTCAAAAGTCATGGAAGGAAATTTTGACAATATTCCTCACCAAGAATATCCATATGTTTTCTAGGAAATAAAGATTTAGACAAATTCCTTTGCATTGCTTTTTACATTTTATCTGGCATGCAGAGCTACTTTCTCCCTTTATTAGCAAATCCTTGGGCTAGTCACAATCAGTGATTGTAAGGTTTTTATTAAAGGATCAATTTAGTAAAATTTCTGGGGAAGTTGCAAAATGTTGTGGCATCAGATTTGATGGTCTGAGGCATGCATAGACAAGAATACAATAAACATGTTTAATGTTCAAATTTGATTGGATTTTAATGATTTCCATCTGGGTTAAACCACTTTCAGATAAATTTTTATGTTGGTATTTGATTTAAGTTATCGTCAAGACAGAGGAGACACAATTTTCCTCAACAAAGCACTTCAGATCAGCCTGAAATCTTGATCAGAAGTTTCAGTAGTCTTTGGTATACAGATCCTCCTAAGCTTTCCCTAGTGATGCCTCAGAAGCAAGACAAAGCAGAACAATGCTTCCCTCTTCACTTTCCCTTTCAGAAATAGAGCCATATTTTGCTTTACAACATAGCTTTGAAAGGGCCTTTGCTCAAAGCACTGAGGATATATAGTTCTAAATTATTCCAGACTTCTGTGCATCCCAGTCTTATCCAGTTTTAATTCTTAACTCAATACAGAAAATTAGGTTGACTCATTCAATTATTTTCAGAATGAATCTTTAAATGAAGTCCGTTATATTAAAAGAAAACAGGTTATGTATGTGTGTGCAAAAGCTCGCCCATTTATCAGACTGATTCAGGAGCATTTGATTTTACTTGACATTCTGAACTGATTTTTCATAACTGTTTGGAAAGTCAATGCAGTTTGGAGATTCTATTGAATTACCTCCAAACTTAATTGCCAGATTGAATGTATTCATCTAGTTTAAATTTTAGTATACTGTGTTAGTATTAATATTTTGTTTTATTTAATATTTTAAGTGATCTAAGCCAGGAAACTCTATTATATTGATGAGCATTCTTATTACTAATGGTTTTTCTATGCATTTTTTATTTGGAGAACTCCATCCCAAAATTGTGGGGAAAGTATGAATACTGAAAATTTGATGCTAGAAAAATTAGCTAGGCAAGTTTAGGTAAAATGTGAATAAAACAAAATACTTCAGCTTTCTAAATAAGAACTGAAGCTCCAGTAGTGACAAAATTTGTTTATGTGAAATAGAGTGATTAATTTTCAGATAGTTTGAAAAAGAGAGAAGAGACAGAAGAGTTACAAAAAGATGCATAACATTTGTAAAAGCAGAGAGAACATCTTTCTTAACTATTTTATCCCATTCAATTACTACCACTTTATTAAAAATGATTGTTAATCACACTATTTATAACAAAGAAGAATGAAGGGAGTAGCAGAGAGTGAAAAAAGTTACTTATCACTTTATCTAAATTCTAGCAAATTGTTTTTTAAAAAAGTTTGCCCTTCTTTGTTAGATATATTCTTACAATACTTAGTGTGCAAAATAGAGCCCTTTAAATAAATTGTAGTTCTGGTATATACATTTGACCACTGGAGGGCAATGGCAGATCAGTTTTTGTATTAAAGAATCAATTTGCCATATAAGAGGCAAAAATCCTAGTTTTGATTCTTCTTTTTAAGCCCCCTCTCTGCCTTTTAATTGTATATATCTAACATATATACAAAAAAAGTGGGTGAAGGGGTGTGAATTCCATATATGTTGAATTAGGAATAATTTCACAAGCAAGAAAATGCCAGTAAAAATAACAGCTTGTAATCAACATGGGAATAGGCTACAGTCTTTAAAACTCAATGACAATGGGTTTCTTTTCTTTTCTTTTTGGCATTTCCACTCATTAAAAACTATGTCAAAATGATGGATTAATTTCTGGGCATTTTCTGTCCTTGGTATAATCATTGTCAAAAGGATGAAGCATTGGAATTAGAATGTCTTTTGTATTGCATAAATTACCGAAATAGGCTTGGGGAAGTTTGGCTTTAAGAGAAAACAACACCTGATAGTTTGGCCTGCCCTTGTGTACTCTTCGAATGAGACAATCACCCCAAAGGGACAAAATGTTCACGGTGAGAGAAATAGAAAGATGATTGAGTACAGCAAGTTTACTTCATTGCGCTTGCAGTATCAGAGAAGATAGAAAGCCGGTTTTCATCCTGATTATCAGTGTTGAGTTATGAACCGGAAGTGAGCAGGCTAAAATTGAGTTCTGGGTATAAACCAGTAGAAATAATGCAAAGCTTCTTAATTTACCCATTGCATTAGGCATCGTTAGAAGAACAATTTGGGGTTCCAACTCAAGCTGGGGTTGTGCAAGTACAAATCCCTGTTCTCAAGAATAAATCAAAATGAAATGCAGGCATACTGTGAGGAAAGGAGATTTATTTATTCCCAAAAGCAAAGAGCTTTGTTTCGGGGGCCAGAAAATAGGGTCCAGGGACATTATTTATAGTGGAATTAGTCCAGGGGTGAAATCCACTTACCTTCCCTACCAGCTCGCAAATGTGCGCGCGCCATTGTCCGCGCATGCGCAAAGCCGCCTGCGCATGCACACAACGTGAAAACCGTCCCAAAAAAGGGACATCATGATGTCAGCAGGGGTGGGCGGGGCTTTGCGCAGTCGGCCCTACCGGCCCGCGCGAGCCGGTTAGAGCCGGCTGCATTTCACCCCTGAATTAGTCCTCTGTGTGTGTGTGTGTGTGTGTGTGTGGGGTGTGTGTGTGTGTGGTGTGTGTTGTGTGTGTGTGTGTGTGTGTGGTTAGTGTACAATTTGGTTCTAGTGTGTGACTCTGTCAAAAGGTAATTATCCTTCCTACCTAGATCTGCAGATAGAGGTTTTGATTCTGAGGTGTGTGTGAAATCCAGAAAGGAAGATCGCAGTCAGATATATAGATTCCTCCCTAGGTGTGGATTTATTAGGAGGGGATTTGGTGTCTTCCCTTATCCGGAGGAGATTCCTGCCTCCCCAAGGTAGCCAACAGCATGATAAGTGTAATTGTAAATTGCATCCATGCAAGACTGTTTTCAACACCAATACTACATTCAATCTGAGTCTTTGTCTTTAAAAAAAAAAACATTTAGAACTGATACTGATTAATTCAGTGAGAACAATTAATTAGTGGAACAGCTTCATAACAAAGTTGTGGGTGCTCTATTACTGGAGGTTTTAAAGAAGAGATTGGACGGCCATTTGTCTGGAATTTTATAGGTCTCCTTCTTGTTAAGGGAGTTGGACTAGAAGACCTCCAAGGTCCCTTCCTTCCAATTCTGTTATTCTGTATTTAGTATGTGAGTGAGGGAACAGCAAATTCTATCTCTTTGTAAAATGTCCATGGAACTTGAAGCTCTGATGATCCTCATATAAAAAGTGTCTCTTTGGGTTGTGACCATCCCCACCTCCCATCTTAAAATAGAGGCAGAGCCCAATCCAATTGCTTGGGCTTTTAAGAGTCTGTACCATTTTAAGCCATTTCTGCCATCTCTGTGCTTATATTACTATTTTTAAAATAATTTTATAGGTATGCCTTATTTTAGCAATTACATTTATTTCTAATTAGCTACCATTCTAAATAATCTAAAAGTGGGTATTAAAGAAATAATGCATGCAGCTTCAAGAGCCCTAATTGGTGAAATGGCTTCAGAAAACCGTCTATCTGTTTAAGCAGCACTAGGCTACGATAAAGGAATTAACTTCAAAAGCAGAGTGGAAAGAGTATGAGACAAGCCATGGACATTTTTGGGATTTTTTTTCTTCTGGATAATTGCTGTCATAACCCAAAGCTAATGCACAGAGACAAGAGCTGTTCTTTCTGGACACACTAAGCTAATGTTTGTGTTATGTGAACTCAGCTCACCTCACTAGCTTCAGGCTCACTCTGATCACCAGAAATGATCCTAGGGTACTACTTGGACTCTCCAGAAAGACTATGGAAGATCTAGCAGAGCAGAGCAGGCGGTATGAGCCATGTGGTATGGACTGGGTGATGATTCCCATTGCACATCAAGCAAGATGTGAATAGCCAACACCCCAGAAGACAAGCTCAGGATTTAAAAGGATCTTGACAGACTTGACAATGGGCCCTATCCAACAAAATGATATTTAATGTGGAAAGAAGTAGGGTTTTACACTTAGAAATGAAAAACCAAAGGAACAAGTACAGATTAGGCAAAACCTGGCTCAAAAACAGTAACTGAGAGAGGGACCTTGAGTCCTAGTGGACAATCATTTAAGTATGAGCAGGCAGTGTATGGCGGCAACCAAAAAAGCTAATGTAATCCTTGGTTGTATAAACAAAGGCATAGAATCAGAATCATGTGAAATAATAGTACTACTTTATAAAACCTTAGTAAGACCACACCTGGAATACTGCATCCAGTTTTGGTCACCACACTACAAAAAAACATGTTGAGACTTTGAAAAAGTGCAGAGAAGAGCAACTAAGATAATTAAAGGCTTGAAGACTAAAACATATGAAGAACAGTTGCAGGATTTAGGTATGGCTAGTTAGAGAAAAGAAGGACTAGGAGTGACATAATAGCAATATTCCAGGATTTGAGGGGCTGCCACAAAGAAGAGGGCATCAACTTATTCTCCAAAGCACCGGAGGGCAGGGCAAGAAACAATAGGTGGAAATTAATCAAGGGAAGAAGCAACCTGGAATTGAGAAGAAACTTCCTAACAGTGACAACAATTAACCATCTTGCCTTCAGAAGTTGTGAGTGCTTCATCACTGGAGATTTTTAAGAAGAGACTGGACATTCACTTGTTTGAAATGGTATTGGATCTCCTGCTTGAGCAGCAGGTGGGACTAGAAGGCCTCCAAGGTCCCTTCCAGTTCTATTCTGATGATGATGATTCATACCCTGGGCTTGGTATGAATGATATTGTCGGCCTGCCGGATAGAGGGGGGGCAGTGAGGTGGGGGATGGGATCTCGGGGAGGGTGGCGGGGCGGAGCATCCCAGGGGCGGTTGGGCGGGGTAGGTATGGCGGGAACCGAAGGGCAGACCATGTGTGGAGAACTAGTACTCACTGTATCAAAGCGATTGCCTGTTCTGACCCTTCTGGTGACTTGGGTTTTCAGGGCCCTGGCCTCAGGCTGCTGCTGCTTAATGCCAGATCGATTGTGAACAAAGCCCCTCTCGTCCGGGATTTAATCCTGGAGGAGAGAGCAGATCTGGCATGTATAACCGAAACCTGGCTGGGACAG
>QLTV01001172.1:896422-913874 GCA_003457575.1 Thermophis baileyi | reverse complement strand
TGATTGGAAATGCAATGGAAGGTAATTATGTAAAAGAAAATAGTAATATTATATGTTGTAAGTGAAAAATACCATATTTTAATAATATGATTCTCAAGGTCGAATAGATTTTCTGTGTGGAATTACCATGGGTTGATCCTGCTTGGGCTCTGTATCACCTCTGAACCCATGACAACAATCTTTTAATTTATATTTGAAATATAATGTTAAATCTCAAACGGTTGGACAAGACCAAGAAAGGAAGAACTACACAGACTTCCATAAAATCTCTTAATACACAAACTTGAAAACCATAAGGGCTTTGTCACTTTCATTATAGTGGAACAGAGCTTCTTTGAATCCTTTGAAACATTTATTCCCAAATGTCACCCCACCTGAGCAAAGTTAATCTAGTAGCAGACTCACTGTCTGTCACTTGATGTCTGTCTGTCTGTCTCACTCTCTGATTAATCGTCTAGTCTCGTCTCCATTCCTTTCCTAGACTTCCCTATTGCTGGATATCTTTTGTTTAGCTTTGTTTAATCAATCCTATTATTTCATGAATTGCATTCATTCCCACCCAGATGGATGATGTATGAAAAACAACAACAATGAAGTAATAAAATAAAATGTAATTTTTGACAAGCTGCCATAACAACTATTTAAGAAATTCACCTGTAAAATGCTATTAATCTCTTTGAAAATCTTCATGTATTGTTAAAGCTCTTTGATTAAAGTTTATTGTTTCATCTAAATAGAAGATCCCATATTATTTACTTTAAATTTTGAAGCATTTTAATTGCATGGATTCACACAATGATGGGTTTGCAAAAAGCATTAACCAAACATAAAATGCCATGTCACTATAGCCTTGAGGTCTTTAATTGGCCATGGGGATCACTTAATACAACAGCACATGAATTAATATAACACTGTTAAGAAATCTACTTTAAAATGTCTTCCCTTGTAAAAGAGGATGCTATTTTAATATTTTATTCTCAAAGTGCTTGAGAATTTCTTTTAATTTTCTCTGGCAGCGTTTCAGCTAGTTTTATTCTCAGAGGTGAAAGGTGCCACTGCTGCTGTTTTTCTGTAACCTATTTTTCTATTATGTTGACATTTCCTGAGTTATTCACACTTTCCACTTTGAAAAAAAAGTCGCTTGAAAGAGTTCTCTCCTTCTGTCTTTCATTGGGATTGCCTTGAAATGAAATTTTCATTTCATACTGCACATGTCTAACAAGATCATTATACAATCATAGGCAATGTGTTCATGTTGCATTCCCATCAGTAATGCAAGATCACCTGAAATTCTCTCTTCTTTTGTAAGAAAAAAAAAAGACTCCATTTACACTGATGTAAATTGATTTATTGACAGATATGGTACTGAAGGTCAACAGATAATGCTTGAAGAAGGTGTGGGATTACTAGCTATTTTTATTGATATAGATAAATTAACCCTTCCATTTGATTGGTCCATTAAAATTACAACTAATCAGCATTGATATAATAATTTTAATACATTAAAGTTGAATACATTAATACAACTCATAAGTTTATTCTTGTTGATTAGGTTAAGGTTATGCATATTGACATATTTGATGTAAAGGTAGATTAGACGACCACCTTTTTCCCCGTACAATATAGCCTTTCCTTAAACAACCACTATTTGAATTTTCATTTTTTTTTCCCATAACTGCTATCTCAAAAACCTTGGTTGCCAGCCCAGTGTTAGTCACTAACTATTCTCGGCCATTTAATACACTCTTGGTGGGCATCTGGTGTTTTTGTGGTAAACATTTTCACTTATCTTGTTAATGCTTTGTTAGTTCAGGCACAGCTATGGATTCCTGATTGTTTTTTGTCGAGTTACAGTATGGCTTGTTAAATCATTTCATTATAAAATAATGTACTTATTAAAAACATAGAAGTGGGGTTCAGAACAGAACAGAACAGAATAACAGACTTGGAAGGAACCTTGAAGGTCTTCTAGTCCAACCCCCTGCTCAAGCAGGTGATCCTGTACCATTTCAGACAATTGTTGCTGTCGAATCTCTTCTTAAAAGCCTCCAGTGATGGAGCACCCACAACTTCTGAGGACAAGCCATTCCACTCAGAGGTGGGTTCCTATCGGCTCTAACCGGTTCTTTAGAACCGTTAGTAAACCGGCAATGACGTCACAGAACTGGTTATTTTGGTGTCTCCGTGGGCGCCACCATCTTGGGTTTTGCTTCTGCGCATGCGCAGAAGCTATTTTTTTTATTGCTGCGGGCGCGCACGGCGCGACCCTGAGCAAACCGGCAGCAAAAGGATCCAGAACCCACCCCTGATTCCACTGATCCACTGCTCCACCCCAAATCTCTCCTTCATTATAAAGTATGCCGAAAACAAATCTCAGTTCATCAAACTAAATGAGAACTCGAACCAAAAATTGCAGGCACAAAAATATCTGCACAACAGTATTTTAATAGATCTCTGTTGAAATGCTCTAACCAAGATCTGTGCCGTGTTGTTACATTAGGAAGCAGCAAAAAAAGAGATCATGCTTACTTGGAAATTAGATTGTCAGGTAATATACAGCTGTTAAGAACCCCCCATGAATCAAAACAGGAAAGCAATAGCCAAGGTAAATATGTGATTTATTTTAATTTGTACATCCTACTGTAGGGACTTCACAGCATTCCTTCAACTCTGCAGTCAGAAGTATCTGTTTCCCTTCTTCTAGTTGCTTTGATCCACAACTATAATTTTCCAGCACTGAAGCGTCAATAGTATACAGCTATCTCTTCCTTTTAAAAATGCTTTTATACGTTGTTTTTGCTGCTGTGTTTGAAAGCAAACTATACAGTGAAGCTTGTAAAACTTATTTAAAAGCTATTTTTTTTATTAAAAAAAAATATACCTTTCAGGTAACAGCAATCTATTTAAGGCCTCTGTAATGGATTTCTTTAAGAGGAAGGATAATCAATACTATCAGGAGTCAATAATAAAAGATGCTTTAATGAGATTTGTTTATAATGCATTACATGGTAAGGGTAGTAGTTTAGGGTACTTGCTAGTCAATTGCACAGGTTAAAAAAAATCATGCTGGAGTTCTAATTGATTAATTAACCTAGCATAAAAGTCCTTTTTATTGTATTAAAAAATCCTTTCACAATTCTTACAAGTGAGACCCAAAGATATAGTTGGAAATTCCAAGTTCCTATCAAATCTACTTGACTATATAAAGCTTGCTGGGAATGCTCCAGATCTAAATTTGTTTTCATTAATTCAAATTCTACCCTACTCTCTAAACCTGATGTTGCATTAATGGAATAATATAAACTCAATTCTAGGGCATCTATTACCTGAGTTCTGGTTGCCACTATTTTAAAAAATGTTGAGAGACTAGAAAGAGTGCAGAGAAGAACAACAAATATGATTAAGGAGCTGGAGGCTAAAACATATGAAGAATAGTTGCAGGAATTGGGTATGTCTAATATAATAAAAAGAAGGAATAAGACACGATAACAGTGTGCCAATATTTGAGGGGCTACTACAAAGAAGAGGGGATCAACCAGGGGTGGGTTCCGGATTCAGGTACTGCTGGTTCACTCAGGGATGCCCCGTACATGCGCAGTACTTAAAAAAAGTTTCTGCGCATGCGCAGAAGCAAAAAACAAGATGGCGGCACCTATGGCGCCGCTGAGAGAACCGGCTCGGGGGTGTGGCAGGCCTGTGTTGCTGTCGGTTCCAGCGACCCAGGCCACCACGTTACTAACAGTTCTATAGAGAAAGTCCGAACCGGTAGGAACCCACCTCTGGGATCAACCTATTCTCCAAAGCACCTGGAGGCAAAACAAGAAACAATGGATGGAAACTAATCAAGGAGAGAACAAATCTAGAAATAAGGAGAAATTTCTGACAGTGAGAACAATGAACCAGTGGAACGACTTGCCTTCTGGAGTTGTGGGTGCGCCATCACTGGAGGTTTTTAAGAAGAGGCTGGACAGCCATTTGTCCGGAATGGTATAGGGTGTCCTACTTGTGCAGGGGTTTGAACTAGAAGACCACCAATATCCCTTCTAACTCTGTTATTCTCTTAATACTGTATTCTTTTGTTTTAATTGAAAGAATGACTGCCGGACTTCGTTGTGATATGGTTATGTTATCAGAAAAGTGCTGATATATTTATCCTGACCTTTTCACTTAATTGGGGACAGTTAGGGAGGTTAACATTTTACCCTATAGAAACCTCTGAGAGTTTCTGTTGTGTTCTATCTTAAAATGACACATTGTACAATTTCCTCAAACGATCATCCATCATTATATCAAAAGGTCATTTTGTTTATTTTTTATGGCTGGTACCATCCCAACTAATCCATAATTCTATGTCTGGTATAGCGTGGAAAACATAACCACCACACAACAATTTTCCTGTTAGCATAGTTGTGATCACCATGTTTAGTGGTTGCAAAACCAGGTAACGCATTTGAGAAATAAGGAAATGGCATTGCCAGCACTGAATTTATCTTCCTATCATAGAAATTAGTTGAGTTGATGTACCATAATTTCTCTGCCAAGAAGTAAAGTGGAAATTTCAAAAAGCCATTAGCCTACCCATATAAATAAATATGAAAATGTGGTTGATATACTCCATATTGAAAGCAACAGTATAAAATAAGAAGTTCCACTGGTACAATACCACAAACGGATTTGCAAAATTGAAAGGTATGACATAGTGAATTGTGTTGCTTTTCTTATCTTGTGCCTCTAATCATTTCAACATATTATTTTATATTCCTTTTCTTGCTCTGCATTACACAGCTTATCCTGAAAGGGGAAATGTGATGGGTATGTAGGTATAAATACATTTATAAAAAAATGTGGTGTCTTATGCTTTTAAGTTATTTTATTCAAAGCTATGAGTCAATTCATGAATCTTTCTGGAATCACTGAAAGTAAATATGAAGCTTGCTAAAACAAATCCCAAAACAAATTTGGAGGCTTCTGCATAGACACTAGTTGATGAAAAAAAGGTTTGATAAGATCAGTAAGATATGTTTTGACACATTAATGTCTTATATCTACAGAAAGCATCATATCTCTTATGTGCATATGTGCACACTCACATTGTGTGCCTCTTACACCAGGGCTAGAAAACTTGTTATCTCCCCAATTTGCTGCACGACTTCCAACAGCTTCAGCATGGTCAAATGTAGGATGCAGCAAACTGCAATTCTGTGAAAGACCACAAGATCTCTCCCCCCTCTTGCCTAAACTCAGAACTCGGAATATATTGATCCATACTCCATATGGAAAGTTGTATCACTTCGACTTCCTAGTGCAGAATTTCAGAATTGATGCCACTTGCATCGAAATGGCAAAAATGTAAGAAGACTGTCCAACTTCGTGTAACATTGGATAAATAAGGTCTATCTGACCTTTGGTGGTTAGATGTTTGCCTTTTACTTCTGCTTATTCAGTCCTGCCTTCTAGTAAAAACATCTCACAAAAAAAAGAGCCGAGGTGGCGCAGTGGTTAGAGTGCAGCACTGCAGGCTACTTCAGCTGACTGCTAGCTGCAGTTCGGCGGTTCAAATCTCACCGGCTCAAGGTTGACTCAGCCTTCCATCCTTCTGAGGTGGGTAAAATAAGGACCCAGATTGTTGGAGGCAATAGGCTGACTCTGTAAACCGCTTAGAGAGGGCTGTAAAGCACTATGAAGCGGTATATAAGTCTAAGTGCTATTGCTAGTGCTATTGCTATCTCAATGATTGAGATTTATGTATTTATTGTTTGTTTGTTTGTTTGTTTGTTTGAACCACCCATCTCTATCAGAGAGAGACTCTGGGTGGTGTACAATGAAGTATTAAAATATAAAAGCCACATATAAAACTTAAATTTTTCTGAAAGAGGCAAGGATGATAAAACGCTGTTAAAATTAATTAAAAGATGAAGCGAGGGCTTTCAGGGCACCAACCAGCCCCATGGCTGGTGCTCTTCTAGGTTCCCCATGCAAGGCTGCAGAGGTCTTCTGGAAGGCCAGAAGAAGTGGGGATACCTCACCTCTGGGGAGGGAGGAGAATATTCTACAGGGCAAGGACAATGGTAGAGAAGGCTCTCTTCCTGGATCTCACAGCTGAAGTTCTTTAACTGATGCCTGACTGAGTGGGATGAAGATAGTATATAGTAGATAGTTACCAGCTTTATTTCTAATATCTTCTGGCAAAGACTCTTAATTTTTGCATTGAAGGAATGTTATACTCCTATTTCCTTGAATGGAAGTTAGGCTCTCTATGTAATCTGTGGCTCTATTTTATCAGCGGTGCAGAGATATTTAAATTCAAATAAGCTTAAATTGGGATTAGCTTTATATAAATAATAGAGTTCTACACAACTTAACACAACATGCTTTTTGTGATACCGTCTTTATTTATTTTTATTTATTTTATAAAATTTATATGCCGTCCAACTCCCGAAGGACTCTGGGCGACTTACATCATAAAAAAATAAAACATATAAAAGCAATTAAAAAAAAACATCTATATTTAAAATAAAACATTCACACAACCAACCTGAAGAAGGCCAACCCTGTGCGACCTCACTGGTCGATGGGAGGAATGTGGCATAAGGCGGTCACGCAGATAAACTGGTCCTGAGCCATGTAGGGCTTTAAAGGTAACAACCAACACCTTGAATTGTGACCGGAGCGCAATCGGCAACCAATGCAGCTCGCGAAGGATGGCACTTGTGTGGGTGTACCTTGGCACACCCATGACTGCTCGCGCAGCTGCATTCTGGACCAGTTGTAGTCTCCGGACACTCTTTGAAGGAACACGTGAAGTGGCTGGAATGAATGTGAATGTCCATGTTTTTAAATCTGTTGTTTCAAAATACTGTGAAGTAACAACATGATAAAGCTTCTTGGTTACAACACTTACCCCTGTTCAGATCTATTTTAGACAAAAGTCTGATAATGCTTGATCCTAGTCCTTTGTATAAAATTCTTACTGTGTTCTTAACTGAAGACCTCTTCACTTAATTTTTGCAACTATCCTACAATTTTGCAGTCTGATTATTAAACATACCCACCTAAGCTATACGACACTCCTTTGAAACATTCTACATTCTGAATGTCAAACTACATAAGATCATTTCCTATATATTTGGCGAACAAGCTTCATACACCACGGAAAAAACAATATTTAGTCTAAACCGTGTGAAGTGCAAGGATGAAAGAGAACAACTGAATAAAACAAACAGAATATGGATGACAATCCTAGTTGGGGATAAAAGTCTTCCTATCAACAAGGCTGACTACTGGAAAGAACTGAATTAATAATATCTATTTTAGAATAGTTAATAATTCTGTGTATTTTTTTAGGATGAGCTCCTATCTCATACTTTTTCATGGCTCCAATAGGATGGAAATAACATTTTTAAAATCAAAGTACAGGAGTGAAGCAAATGTAAAACCAGTTATTGCAGAATTAAAACACTCACATATATATCTTTGCAAGCAAGATCTTGTTTTCTTCTCTGCATCATTGAAAGGTTTGTAATTTACGAGGGGCAAGGTATCAAAAAGATGGTGCTATTCTCAGCTGAAGCTTGGACATGTGAAATTGCCCACCACAGAGGGTGAGAGATAATATCCATCCACTTTATTTCATTTGGAAAAGGAGCAAATTTCAATACAAAAATATCTAGCAGTGTTATTGAAAAGAATCCTAGATGACCTTTCTTGGTTCTTTTACCTCCAGATTTATTTGCGCACTTATATAAAATCTGCAATGGCCTGAAATTACAAAACACCATTTCCAAAATGCTTTGCAACTTAACTGCCTTCACAAAGATGTTATTGTTAAACACAATCAAATTGTATTATGCTTCTGCATGTTGTGATGCACACACATACCAAAATCTGTATGTTCTCGTATACATTGTCATGGAGACATAAAGACTTGTGGTTTTCTTAGCAAATATATTATGTTAAGTGATCAGAAGAGCAAAAATAGTATTTGCTACTAAGTTGAAAATTCAGCAAAATCCCTGTATGAAACCAAACTAGTTAGCAGCATAATAAACACTTTGTCAATTACAGCCAGCTTCCTAATTTATCTTGTGGACAGAACAGGTATTTGTCACCCACAAAAAAGTATCATGTAATTTGACAATATCCAGGGGTGGGATTGAAATTTTTTAGCAACCAGTTCTCTGCCCGGTTGCTGGGTGGGCGTGGCCATGGGGGTGTGGCCTTCTCGTCCTCCTGCACCATGGCGGGAGGGGGGTGTTTTCGCCCTCCCTAGGCTCCGGAGGCTTTTTTCGAGCCTCCAGAAGGGCGAAAATGGCCTCCCCTGGGCTCCGGAGGCCCTCCGAAGGCAGGAAATGGACCTGTTTCCGGACTTCTGGTACTTCCGGTTGGCCCGTTTTCACCCTCCCCAGGCTCCGGAGGCTTTCCTCGAGCCTCCAGGAGGGTGAAAATGGCCTCCCCCGGGCTCAGGAAGCCCTCCAGAGGCCAGAAACAGGCCCATATCCGGACTTACGGTACTTCTGGTAGGCCCATTTTTCGCCCTCCCAGAGCCTCCGTGCAGGCCCTGAACTTACCTCGCATCCAAAACGGGCCACGTGGAGACTCCTGGGAGGGGAGGGGAGGGGTGGGCGGGGTCAGCCAGTCCGGTTCGCCCGAACTGGTCTGAACCAGCTAAATCCCACCCCTGAAATATCTTATTGCTTCTTCTTTGAAAATATAGAATATGTAGCATACTTACAATCTCTTGGAAGATGTGCTGGAATCTCCAGCTAGTTTGAAAGGAGGGTTCAAGATGAGCCTGAGTCTTTCACCGCAACTCACCTCACAGGGTTGCTGTCATGGGGAAAATAGGAGGAGGAAAGTGTGTTGGAGATGTTTGCCACTTTGAGTTATTTGTAAAATGATTACAATCAAAATATAGAATAGAATAGAATAGAATTTTTTATTGGCCAAGTGTGATTGGACACACAAGGAATTTGTCTTGGTGCATATGCTCTCAGTGTACATAAAAGAAAAGATAAGTTCGTCAACTTATCTTTATTTATTATCGTTATTTATAAATAAATAAAAATAAATAAAACATGTAACAATAAACAAGGTGGTGAATCATGCTGGCAACAAATGTATTATCCTAGCCAAACTGGTAGCCAATTTCTGAGAATAACTATTGGGATTTCTACAATTTCTATATAAGGAAGAAAGCAGTCCAGTAACCATTGAAAAGTGTGTCTGATATTATCATTTGACTTCTTCTGCCATCAAAATCATACTAAAGTTTAAAAAGTGCTAATAAAGTATGGGAGTTACTCAGTTTCTTAATTAGCAGTCTGCCTGGATATGGACAACAAGAGAGAAAATTATAGAATCCAAGTATTCTTAGTGTTACAGTTCTTATTTATTGCTTTAATAGAGTTAATGCAGCTACCTGTAACTAATCTTACCAGGACATGCAACAATGCAAACTATTTCTAAAAGAGAAGAAACTGAAACTGTTGGTCTTTGTTTAAGTGATGCTACTTTATTTATTCTCCTTCCATAAACTGATGAAATAATTACTGGCTTCCAATTCTAGGATAGGAAAAGCCCCATGAAATTAGTTTCTCAAGTGTTTCAGTCTGTTTTGATTCAGTCTGTTTTGACGAAGATAGCTAGAGTCAAAAATATCTTTGCAAAAGATCTGAGAGAAGTAGAGACTTCACAAAAGACTTCACATTCATCATGGACCTTTCAGAGGAAAGAATGATTTTCCTATCTCAAAGGGGAGGAATAGAAGTTCAGAAAAGAGATTAACAGGCCTGGTTGATGGTTCTAAATTCTAGCAATTTTGGCAAACTCTGCCACTATCCATGACCCTCAAACGTTGGTCTTTAATCCAGAGAATCATAATCAAAGCTAGTTGATGGCAAGTTTGAACAAACTCACAAGAATCCCAGCATTTCTGCTAAGCAATGCTTATACAAGGAAAATTAGGAACTGCTAAGTTTCATGAGTAAGTCCTGTGTACAGAAACAATATTCAATCCTTTGGGGCCACTTTCTTTTTTGTGCCCTATATAACAGACTATCCAACCTGCTCTTTTGAAGGGGAGAGATTTATCTGTCCCTTATTTTTGCAATGGTCAAATATGGCATTATGTTGTTTTTCACTGACTGGGTGAAAACTAATTCTCAGAAGAGTGGCTAGAGAATCCATGCCACTACATTGGTGAAGGGCATAGAAACAGAAAAGTGCCAGATAACTTGCAAAATTGTTCTGTGAGTAATAGACTACTCTCTCTAGTAACCCAGTTTCTGCAATCAGTTGGGTTTAGCACCGTCTGAATTTTGGTAGAGACTTCTAGTTAAATGTTGGAACAGTTTCTTCAATGTTTTCTGTTTATACCTGTATGGTGTAAGGAGTTGGTGATAGTTTATTATTCAATCTTCTAAGCCTCAGACACCAAGATTAACATTTTGCTTTGATTTCAGTATTCTCTGCTAGTTTTTATTTCTATATTAATTCTCTATGTTTTTACCCAGCTTCTTAAAAATCCCAGACAAGAATCCAGAGTTGTAGAAATAATTTCTAGAATGCTGCTTATGGCTCCTATACAACTCATCTACTACTTGATTCTAAACTTATCTCTTGTTCCCAAAGTTTCCTAATCATTTATTTTCAGCTTCACTTCTGTGCTCAAGTTAAAAACATCATTTGGGATAATGATTCCAGAGATAAAGATCTTTCATAAGAAAAATCACTGTGTTTTCTGGCTTAACAACTAATTTTGGAAGCTCAGTTTGGACATGATTTTAAGATTTTATATTTGATGGGTAAACAAATATACTAGCCTGATTCTCAGTTTTGGAAGAATTCTGTTTCTTATTTATCAAGTGCATAAAATGGGAAGCTATTTCCCAATATTTGTGATTTCACATAGAAGATATATTTGATAATACAGGAGTTTGGCAACTGACTTATTGTCTTTCAAAATTTATTGGCACCTTTAATATGATATGATTAATTAAATGTTTATTATTTATTTCTTAAACAAGTTTATATAGCCACCCAACTCAAACATAGGTAACTCTTGGCAATTTACAAAAGTGGGTGATTACTGGGTGAATGTATCCAAGTTACTTCTGTAAAGACAATGCAGTATCTTGTTATTTAACAAAATGTATATAGTGAGCAGCTTTGAATAGTTTAGCTGAATACTGAGGTGGGAGGAAGAAACATCATCAGCAAGTTTTAAGCTGATATAAAATATTTCCCCTCCTTAACCCATCTGCTAAATGTTTGATATCTGCTGTCACCTTTCATTAATGTTTTATTTCTCTCCTTACAATTTATTTACTCTGATAATTGTTCTACATAGCATTAAGGTCTAGTCTCTATTAATTTGAAAAGATAGGTTGCTTTCTACATTGGTTATCTTCTAAATGTAGCTCCTTAGGCTATGCTTTGTGTCAAATGCCATACTAAGTGGAAAAGAGGTTACCATTTTACTTGGATGCATTTTTAAAAAATTCTTGGAGGACTTTCTCAGTAAATTTTAAACAAGATTAATTTTTCTGTATTATGTTACGTTCTGTTTATATGCAAAACAGAGTAAATCTGCCCAGAGTGGTTTCGATACAAGGCAGGTGGTAAATAAATTTAATCAATCAATCAATCAATCAATCAATCAATCAATCAATCAATCCACTGCTATATAGCCAAAGTTTGGTATTAATGTTCTTTGTTTGGAATCTTGAGACAAAACATGCAAATATAAGAACATTCACAATTGTCTAAAGCACGTGGGTTCTCACTGAATGTTTTCAAAATTTGGTTTTCCTTGAAGCTTTGATCATTATTTAGAGGTCCAAAAGAAGAAAGAGGGTCTGCAAGCTACTGAAATACTTGTCTCAAATTTAACAAATGAGAAAAATGCCAGGAGATGGAGAAGAATGTATTGTAGGCTACCTTTCAATCAGTGAGAGTATTTTTACAAGATAGTTTAGTTGATGTGCTGTGGCCAAGAGACCTTTAAATCATACATAACTGGGTTCTAGTCTGTTTTATGGTCATCATTATTTTCTTTGATTATTAGCAAAAAAAAAATTGCAATATTGCAATATTGTGGTGACCTTTGAAGATTTGGTGATCATTCCCTGACCTGGTCTTCTAACACTATACTCATCACTACCATAAATGAGTCCATCTCCCTTGCTACTGGTTGTCATCTTCTCTTTCTTTCCATCTTTCCAAGCATTAGAGCCTTTTCCAGAGCACTAGGTCTGTTATTGTGTCCAAAGTAGGATCATTTGAACCCGGTCACTTGTGTCTCAAGTAACAGCTCTGGGTTGGTTGGTTTGATGATCCATTGGTTTGTTTTCTCAGCTATTCATTGCATCATGAGTCTTTTTCAACATCAAAGTTCAAAAGTGTCACTGTTCTTTCTATCCTGGTTCTTCAAAGTCCATAAGGATAAGAGTCATATAAAATGAAAATGGGATCAGGGCAGAAATGCATTTACCTGCAGTTTGATTCTTCAGGTCCTGGGTAACGTCTAACATAGATTAATGTATATACAAAAGGGATAGTGAATTTGCCCATTTTGGATGCCTATCTGAAGGCAACTATTCTTAAAAAGTGATAAAATGCTGTAACACACACTATATATATTCTACACATGTTAGAATAAACTAATTTTAGAAATATACTGTATTCATTAAGGTCCAATACAGCTGAGTCAAGTTATCCTATTGATGTAGCTCCTTTCATGTTACTGGTATAATGGTAGAATATCTGCTTTATATAATAATAAAGTTCTATATTGAGTCCCTGACATTTCCAGATATATTAGAAAGAACTCCTGGTTGGCAGCAACTCTCTAAATTTTCACTGACACTTGATATTATTTGATCAATGGCTCAACTGAATGTGCTGCATAAATCACTGGTTCAAATCCCTGACTGGGTTTATAATATTAAGGATGCCACATCTGCATCCTTAATATTGCAAAAAAGTGGAGGATCTCTATGAGGCATCAAAGAGGCAAAGACTATTCTTTATAACCAGTATATGTGAGTCCAAATCTGTATGTTTGGTTTTAGTTTAGTCTAATGTGTGTCTTCAGACATCAGGATTTGTAAACTCTAATAAACGTGTATGAACAAGTTTGCTGTCATTTGTTAAGGAAATCATGGCAAAAATCATGCCCTCATGCAACAGATAAAGCCAATATAAGAGAATGTTTTATGATCTTATTGCGTTGATGCATCTGAAAGAATAGATTATTTAAATTTATAATAGACCAGAGTATTTCCAAGCCAAGTAATAGACATTAAGGGCCATTTCCTTCTTTTTATTAAGTATTAAGACTATGACAACAATAATAAAAATATAAATTATCTCTTCTTCAAATTGGCTTCTTGGGCTCTAAAAAAACCTATTTTTTCAATCCCAAGGTAAAACTGTTCTTCAAATTGTGGGAAGATGGAGAAAAATCTGTGAAGGATTAGAAATATTTTTCCCCTAACTTGAACTTGAAACAATAAACAAGGGAATACATTTTCTTTTGAAAATATATATTACAGATTAGATAAATTTGTAAAAAGATCATGGAAAAGATTAAATCTATCAAATGCCTGAATAATTATTGTTTGTTCCATTACACACACACACAGCACAGTGTGGTGGTTTCCACTCTGTTGACTTAATGCTATATAAGCATTTACAAAACATGGTTTTAATTATACTACTCTGGTAGTTACTGCTTGAATGGTTTACTTTCCACAAATGAGAGTTTTTGTTTTGAAAGGCAGTGGGTCAAGCTGTTTAAGAGAGCCCCAGATTTAGCTACTAATTTAATTTCTCATTGATTTCACAAAGAATGATTGAAATGTCTCTTTTAGGAGATAATTTTCTAGCACTCAAAAACTCTATCCCCCCTGCTAAAATTAGAGTGGGAAATTCATGCAACATGATAATTTTTGAAAAGGGAGTTTCATAGGTATAACCTCCATGTATTGAATCTCAGTAAATTATATGTGGCTGGTTTACTTATGCAACCTGATATTTTATAAAGGGTATCCATTAAAACAGATGTCCCATTAAAACCTAAAACTGCTTTTTAAAAGTTAATCGGTGAGTGTTTCTATGCCAACCCACAGATCTACAATGCCACTGTGCACCTTGATCCAAGCAAAGTTGGCAACTCTTGCACTTGAGAATCAATTAATTGACAGGATAAATTGTTGGTCTGGGTGAGTCTAAGAGCTGGGCACCATTTTCTCCTCTGAGCAAATGCACATTTATGTTGGGCATTTGTTAGATGCATATTACATCCTTTCTCTAGGTGCTTGAGGGCATTTCTGTTTCCAATTTTATCCCAACAAAAGCAACTTTGGAAAGAGTATTCTGCCAATACTTAATTAATGGCCTTAGGTTATTCAGGAACTTCCCATGATTGGTGGTGATTCTCTCTCTCTCTCTCTCTCTCCTCTTTCTCTCTTGGAAGCTTTTGTGACCTCAGACTTATCAGAAAACTATACTTACTTGTAATAACAGTATTCATGGCAAATATCATGAGAATCAGTTTGGTGCCAGTCTAGAAATCAGGAGGTTGTGAGTTTTAGTCTTGCCTTAGGCATGAAAGCCAACTGTGTGACTTTAGGTCAATCACCAGGATTCTGTGAGTTCTAGTCCTGCTTTAGGCATGAAAGCTGGGTGGGTGACTTTGAGCCAGTCACTCTTGCTCAGCTCAAACCTCCTCATGGGTTCTTCTTGTTAGGAAAAATAGGAGGAGCAGGAAGAAGTATTAAGCATGTTCACCACCTTGAGTTACTAATGAGTTCCTTATCGTCATTAAACCATATTTTCTTTGTATAGTAAAGAAACTAACAGAACTCTTAATAATTTTTTCTCATACCGATCAGTTCTTTTATTAACCAATGGCCCAAGTCAGTAATTGATGTCTTTAAAAAAAGTTCTATCGCTGAAATTGGCAGCATTGTCCATTGTCTATCAAAGTTAATTTAGCACTAGCATATCACATTTGTCTTGGCTTTCATTTACAGTTTAATTGGGTCAGGATGGTATTAATAGGTTCAAGATGGCATAATCTTTAGATGAGCTGCACAATTTCTTAATTAATGTGTCTGAATACCACATTATTACTCAATGAATGCTATTAAAAGCCTAGTGAACCTTAGAGTACAATAGATGTCAGTAGACACTGAAGGCAACAAGTTCCTGTGAAATGTTAAGAATGATGCTACATCATTATATGCCTCTTTGATTATTTATGCTGATTCATCCATTCAGAGTTCCAACCTGCAAACTTTTCCATAAACCGGGGATGATGGTGAGGATATTCTTAGTTTTCTGGCCTTCATATAATCTTTTTGCTTCTCACACTGTGTTTTTGGATCCTCAATCCACAACACAAGCAAACTTTCATTTGGTTTACGTTTACTACTTGTTTGCTTTAGACATATATATCTATTCCACTTTAGCAAGGATTTGCTGGTACAATAGTACTCTGCTCTTTTCCTAATCAGTGGCACAAACTAATAATTTCCATTAAAAACATAATATGGGTAACACAATGAAATGGTATAATCCTAGAATGAATGTGCTTGGGACTATAAAATACTCTTTATAAAGGTCTATGCTTAGCTTTCTGATTGGTTAGGATTTTGATCAGTGGTGAAATCTAAAAATTTTTCCTACCGGTTCTGTAGGCATGGCTTGGTGGGCGTGTCTTGGTGGGGTCATGTGACTGGGTGGGCGTGGCTATGTAGTCATGTGACTGGGGGATCAAAAGACAGAAACTAACTTTAACAATGTCCTGCTGGAGCAGGGTTGGACTAGATGACCTCCAGGTCCCTTCCAGCCCTGGATTATCCTCTGAAGCTGCGTCTAGTGCCAGGTTTGTAGTCCTTCCTTCCTCTCCTTTTTCCCTTCCTCTCTCCCTCCTTCTTTCTTTCTTTCTTTCTTTCTTTCTTTCTTTCTTTCTTTCTTTCTTTCTTTCTTTCTNNTTTCTTTCTTTCTCTCTCTCTCTCTCTCTCTTTCTTTCTTTCTTTCTTTCTTTCTTTCTTTCTTTCTTTCCACCCCCACCCCCCATTTTTGGCCTAGCAGGCTTCAGGGAAGCCTGCTGGAAGCAAAAACGGAACCCCCACTCCCATTTTTGGCCTACACCCCCCGTTTTTGGCCTAGCAGGCTTCAGGGGGGGGGAAGTTCCGAAGATCAGCTGTGCGACGCGCGATCGTCGGAACTTTTTTTTCTTTACTTTTTTTTAGTATTTTTTACTACCAGTTCTGCGAACCAGTAGCATTTTTTACTACCGGTTCGGGCGAACCGGCCCGAACCGGTAGCATTTCACCCCTGATTTTGATAGTGAGAATGTGACTCTCCTCTCCTCTCTTCTCCTCTCCTCTCCTCTCCTCTCCTCTCCTCTCCTCTCCTCTCCTTTCCTCTCCTAACCAAAGTGAAAATGTATACCATCTCTGTATTCTGAAAAGGACTTGCAGTAGCAGCAGTCCAGTGTACAGAATACAGAATAATAGAGTTGGAAGGGACCTTAGAGATTTTCTAGTCCAGCCTCCTACCCAAGCAGGAGACTCTATACCATTCCAGACAAATGATTATCCAATCTCTTTTTAAAAAACCTCCAGTGATGGAGCACCCACAACTTCCGGAGGCAAGCCGTTCCACTGATTAATTGTTTCACTGACAGGAAATTTCTCTTTAATTCTATGTTGGATCTCTTTTTGATAAGTTTCAAATGAAGAATGGTAGAATTAATTGATAGCATTGCTAAGAAATAGAACAGTGGGAGCATTTTAATCCTTCCAGAGAACTATAAGAGAACAGATAATACCTCTCTCAACTAAGATTTCAGTTTAAACATTGCAGGAATATTCCTCTTCCTTCCACTCACCTGAGCTGTTTCTTCACCCAGAAGGTTTTGCTTTCTCCAGTGAGTGCTAATGCAACTCAAAGAAGGAAGTCTCTGTTGTTTGTGATATTTTCACACCACCCAAGAACCACTTTTATGTAAAGAGACATGCAAGCTCTCCTAGCATCCAGGGGTTGTCATTGTCAATTGTGTTCATGCAGGGACAAAAAGGGACAAACAATGCAAGCAAACAAAAAATAGCACTGCCAACTTCTGAAAATTGCCAACATTTTGCATTTTAGGCTTCTTTGTTGGCAAAAGGAACTCTGGTTTCTCCTTGATTTCTGCTGGTAAAGTAACCTTTAAAAATGAAAGATAAGTATGCTCACATCAAATCATTGACTTTTCCCCCTTATTACAAGGAATAAACTGCAACACAAAAAGTTTGTTTTCAAAATATGGAAGTGGAAAAGTATTCTCTCTCTCTCTCTCTCTCTCTCTCCCCCTACCAACCAACCTACCTACCTACCTACCTACCTACCTACCTACCTACCTACCTACCTACCTACCTACCGCTAGAGGATAGAAAACCCT
>QLTV01001172.1:880748-896188 GCA_003457575.1 Thermophis baileyi | reverse complement strand
CCATCTATCTATCTTCTATCTATCTATCATCTATCTATCTATCTATCTATCTATCTATCTATCTATCTATCTATCTCTATCAATCTATCTCTTTCTATCTATCATCTATCTATCATCTATCTATCTATCTATCTATCTATCTATCTATCTATCTATCTATCTATCTATCTATCTATCTATCTATCTATCTATCTATCTATCTATCTATCTATCTATCTATCTATCTATCCATCCATCCATCCATCCATCCATCCATCCATCCATCTATCCATCTCCCTGAATATAGTTGCAGATGTGCTGACATCTAGCTTATATTTTCATTCAGACCAAAACACATTACTGAATTCTTAGATTTTGTCAGTGTGGTATGGTTTAATGGTTTAATGTCACATTCATTTTTATTCTGCATTTTCATCCTGTTGAAGATAAGAAAGCCCATCAGAAAAAAAATGACAGGAACCCTAATTTGACATTGCAAACATAGCAGAATAAACAGGGAATCAAAGTAAGACTTTTAAAAGCTAAGCACTCAAACCCTTTTGGATGGGTGAATTTGTCAGTTTTTCTTTTTATTGTTTACTATTTCACTTTCCTTTCTACTGGCAGATTTTTTCTACTACTAAAAAAATCTGTTCTTTTGTTCTTTAAAAAAATGGAAAAGAAGTGGTTTGAACAGCATAGCTAGATAGACATACATATATACATGTATATAGCATATATAGATATATCACTTGTCCTACAGTTTATGTTACTTAGAGAAAGATGTAAACCATTCCTGCATAGCTTTGGTAAGTCTTGTCAAAAGTTATAGTTTATTTTTGTGATTTTCATTTTTTAACCTAGGCAGGAAATTCTAATTTCATCTCAAGTGTTGCTTTGGTAGGAATTGTATTTCAATTTAGGAAATGTATAGAGCTCACTTTCCAATTATTAATATACGGGTCATCTTCCTTTAGGGATGAGCTGAAATTATAGTATTCCAAGTTGATTTTGGATGTATGACAACATATCCAACATTCTCTTGATTTTCTGAATTCCTTTCACTTTCTTTGCTCTGCTTTTTCAGTCTCTCTTGCACTACCTATTATTTAAGCTGCTTGGCCTAGACCATCCCAGCGATCCATGGATTTTTGTAGTACTTTAGCTGGCATGATAATATTCCAAAGTCATAAACAAAATTATGTTATTTCTCATAGCCTGGTAGATTTATAGGAAGATGAATAAATGAGGCAAAGGACAATAAGATGTAAAAGTAAAGGAAAATAATTTAGCACCTAGGGGACCAAATAAATAAATTTCAAAAATTAAAAATGCATTGAACTCATGAATGCTGTACAAAATAAGGACAATGACTTTCTTTCTTTTGTGCAGTATATATTAATTTTAATCAAATGCCTATGGCACGCTCAGCAACAAAGGAAGGGTGTTTTGAGTTGGTGAAGCTGACTCTGTCATTTGGGATGAACAAATAATTTGAGATGAGCAAATTTATCAGTTTTATTTCTTTGCTGCTGCTATGCTGTTTAATTTGAAACTCTGTCAGTCATTTTTATTTTGGTCAAAGACTAGCATAAATCTTAGGTTTCTCTCCCTCCATTTCCATCGTAGTTTGCATTTTGCCTTATTTATTTTTTTAATCATTAGCACACTTTTCTGCATTTTTATTTAGATAAGTGCTTGATGGGATTAAGGAAACTGAGTATCAATGAATATTCAATGTCCTTTCAATTTGCATGTTGAATCAGGACTTTAACTAAGCTTCCATTAAAATGCAGATCAAATTAATTTCTTCTATCTCCCCATTTATCATGTTTCTGGACTCCAGGTTATGACATTTTCCATTACATAATCTATAATAAAGAATGTTTAGTTTTTGGATGTCCAAATTGCTTGCTTTTATTTCTGAAAAGAAATTCATGTCTTAACAATTCATCATTGCTTAACTTCTGTACAGAAATTTCAAACAACCCCCCCCCCCCTCAAAGATCAGTTCTGCCTGTCTCCTGATGACCACATGGGACACACAACCTTGTAATTTTCTGGTCAAGAGTACTGAACTGGATAGTCATTGTGCTTTCTTTTGCTTTTACTTCCCCCTCTATCCTACAGTCCTAGGGTTCCTTTGTGGTCTTTATTTTATTTTTATTTATTTTATTTATTTTGTCAAGCATGTATATGATTACAGCAAAATATAAACATTAATATGAGTATATAATAAGTACAAACATGGTTTCGAGTACATATTTTTACGAATACATGGGGACTTTAGGACAGGGACGGTAGGCACGCTGGTGCGCTTATGCACGCCCCTTACAGACCTCTTAGGAATGGGGCGAGGTCAATGGTAGACAGTTTAAGGTTAAAGGTTTGGGGGTTTGGGGAAGAAACCACAGAGTCGGGTAATGTATTCCAGGCATTGACTACTCTGTTGCTGAAGTCGTATGTCCTGCAATCGAGTTTGGAGCGGTTCACGTTGAGTTTGTATCTGTTGTGTGCTCGTGTATTGTTGTGGTTGAAGCTGAAGTAGTCGTTGACAGGTAGGATGTTGTAGCAGACAATTTTGTGTACTATGCTTAGATTAGACCGTAGGCGGGATAATTCCAGATTGTCCAAGCCCAAAATTTCGAGCCTGGTGGCATAAGGGATTCTATTGTGAGCAGAGGAGTGGAGGACTCTTCTCGTGAAATAGCTCTGGACCCGCTCGTATTAATGTTCGATATACAGGAGCATTTCACCTCTGCAGTGACGGTGGCACCAAGATGGCGGGCTAACGCGCGCGGCGACCCCTGTGAAATGGTCGTTCGACCCCCAAAGGAGTCACGACCCACAGGTTGAGAACCGCTGGCATAAGGTATTCTGTTGCGAACGGAGGAGTGTAGTACTCGTCTCGTGAAATATCTCTGGACATTCTCAATTGTATTAATGTCCAATATGTAGTGTGGGTTCCAGACAGATGAGCTGTATTCGAGAATTGGTCTAGCAAATGTTTTATATGCTCTAGTTAGAAGTACAATATTACCAGAGAAGAAACTACGCAAGATTAGGTTAACCACTTTTAATGCCTTCTTAGCAATGCTGTTGCAGTGGGCTCTGGCACTTAGATCATTAGAGATGAGTACTCCAAGGTCCTTAATTACTAAGACCCTGATTACTCTCAAAGATCAGACAAGGTCAAATAGATATCTATAGAGTTTCTCATTGCTTTTTTTCTTCATCTTGTCTTCTCTTGTCTCTACCCCTCAGTGTGACTGTGGTGCTCCTCGACAAAATATCCATCACATTGTGTCCGAATGACCATCAAGAGCTTACACTGGCCCAATGTCTGATTTTTTCAACATAGACCACCCTGTCCTTGAATGGCTGGGTGGACTGGACATTAACATTTGAACTACTATAAGTCCATGTATTTGCCATATGCTAAATAAATAAATTCTTCATCTTGTTTTTAAGAGCAAAGTTTTTTACTTCACCTATGTAAAAGGATTAGAATTGTTTCTCCTACCTAAGAATCTTCCTTATCATATCAGGTGAGGGTCAACACAATCAATGTCAGCAAATATTGTGATGTGACCTAGCAGATGTTGATTTGTTCAAGACAAAGTAAAAACAACTCTCCCTCGCATCCAACTTCCCTTGTTGGGTCATAAAAATTGTTTGTTCCTCCTATTTTAAAAAAAGGTAAGTGCCTCTTTTCCTGACCTGACTTTTTTTGTCTAATTCCATGGAAAACAGTTTGATGGTACACAAAGGGGGGACCTTCTAGACAAGATGTCACACTGAAACATCTGTCCTGTGGATTTAATCTACCAACAGCAGGAAATTGATAGTCATTGTAACTAACTAAGAGATAAGCATGAAAAAGTCTCCATCGCTCGTGACATAGATAAACAGAACAAATATTGTATTATTTTATCGCAATTAACAGGTTTATTTAAAAAATCTTATTTGTCTCCTATGTCTGGGAGAGTTTTATAGTTGAATATTGGTCACTTCCTGCATGCTCAGTTTGTAGTTTTCCAAATATCGATACTCAACCATTTTCTTCCTATTACATCTCAGATCCTACACCAAAGCGAAACTGTCATTTTCTTCTGTCGGATTCCTAAATAAAAGGGGAAGATATTTTGTCAATGTATGGATTCCCTTGACTATTTCATACAACTCGTTATCCACTATTTACAAAGTCCCTTTCTTCTTTCTGTGAATAGTGCTGTAGAAACTTAGTTGATAGACCAATCAGTTCCCCTGTTCAGCTATGGGAACTCCATATTTAGTGCAATGCAGAATACATAGGAATTGGGAAGTCTACTTGAGGTTAAAAAAGTAGAATAAAGTTTATTTTGGGGTAATTCAGATATAAACAGTAGTTGCTTTGCTAGAACTCACAAAGATGTGTTTATTGTTATGAGCACAAAAATGGGAAGGAGACCAGCTATTGTCATTCAGTGGCCATTTCCTGTAAAAAAATGAGGACCTTTCAATAGCTATATTCACATGAATATTCAGTTATTTCTTATTATGTGTTTCTGAGTCCATGTTCTGAATGAGGGATGAGTGGAAAATGAAGACCCAAATTGTTGGGGGCAATATGCTGACTCTGTAAACCGCTTAGAGAGGGCTATAAAGCACTGTGAAGTGGTATATAAGTCTAAGTGCTATTGCTATTATAGATCCCAGTTCAATCCTGGTCTCATTGTGATTAGTTGCTTTCAGTTACAAGCAAATAATGCAAGTGAGAACAATACTTCTCTTTCTATCCCATTGAGAACAAATAATTATAATAAACTTGTAATTGTGAATAGGAAGAAAGTAGTAAAAGCAAAGGCTGGGTGAATGGAATGGGGACAAATGGAAATAGGAAAAATATAATAGAATGATACAGGCTGTTCTGCAAAGATATTGAATGGAGTTGTTTGGTTTTGCTTAGTGGCTCAGGAATTAGTTTTGCCTTGAAATTTATGTGGATTCCTCCTAGTGAAACTAAGGTTGATGATAGAATCCTACACACATATTTTTTTATGGAATTAATCCCCTTGGAAAACTGAAAATAAACATGCATCTTCATTTCCCTGCAGGGGCTGATGTGTACTGATAAGAAAAGTGATTACAAAATCTTTAGCTAATATAAATTTTATAGGTTTGCATCAAGTTTCGGATATTAGTGCAGCTACATTTCATGCAAAGCCATGCATCAGGTTGTAACACAGAGATAGTGGGAAATCAGCAATGCAAAACTGAATGCCCATTGGTAGAAAAACTGAGCGAGAAGAAAATTGATCAGCAATACAATCTGAAAAAGTCAACCATCACTGTGCAAACTCAGAGCCAAATAAATTGGAACACTATCAGATCATTCAAGTTTGATGCGACGCAGGCAGAATTGATAAAACGAGCAAGGCATCAGATAATCTGAGGAATTAAGCACTGTGTGTTTGAGTGTAGATATTATTTACAGAACATATGTTCTGTTGCATATGTATGTATATGTATATACAGAGTAAGTCTCATTGCTAACAGAGGTACCAGTAAGTCTATACATTATAGTTAGAGAAGTGCCAGTCTTAAAATCCATCAGCCTGAGCCTACAATTTTAGGGGGGGGGGAGATAGATGATCATACCTAGATAACAGGCAACAGATACTGACTGAAGATACATGCAATATAGAATTATGTAGAAATCATAGATGTGATGAATTATAAAAGCATTCTTGACAAACCTTTCATATTTTATTAAACTTTCACTTCAAACTAGCCTTAAGCACAATTGAATGAAGATTGCCTAAAGCTTTGATTTAGGAGCTTGCTCCCAAGTTAGCTTGATCTGTTTTCATTCCATACATAGGAAATCCTGCTTATCTTCCTTGCCTAAGGCAAAACTTAGACATGGGTGTTGTAATAGGAACAAAGCTTGGCTGACCTTGGCTGAATCTCTACCTATCTAGCCCTCATTAAATAGTTATCATAAAATGGACAGATATATTTTCTCCTGGACCCATGGGGAAAAGGACAAGTCTATAAGGGTAGGATAAATTTTTGCACTAGGATGGGCAGACAGAGATGCAAATTTCCAAGATAGACATAGGTATCACTAGATATCTCTAAGATCAGGATATAGCTATGAGGATATACAGTACTTCCATGTTGTGCAATCTTGAATTCCAAATGGAAAGGTCAGGCACACGTATAACACAATTTATTATTACTATATTCAAACCCAAATTGTTTTATTTTACTATTCTCAAAGCAAGTATCTAAAAAGGTATTTTGTTTTGCACTGTGGATTAATTATTTATCTGGAGGATGTGGAGGCTGCATTCAGAATAAGAGAGTTGGAAGAAGAGACCTTGGAGGTCTTCTAGTCCAACCCCCTGCTCAAGCAGGAGACCCTATACCATTTCAGACAAATAGTTGTCCAATCTCTTCTTAACATTTTCCAGTGTTGGAGCACCCACAACTTCTGAAGGCAAACCGTTCTACTGATGAATTGTTCCGTTAGGAAATTTCTTCTTACTTCTAAATTGGTTCTCTCCTTGATTAGTTTCCATCCATTGCTTCTTTTCTTGCCCTTTTCTTGCCGCTTTTGAGAATAGATTGTCTCCCTTTCCTTTGTGACAGCCCCTACCTCTCATTAAATATTTTCTGGAGGTCTTTTTTATTTTCTCCCAATATGAAACTTGCAGTAAGAACAATTGACAGTTGCTTGGTGTTGAGGCCAGCAATGATTCTTTCAAAGGCAAAGATCTGCCCAGTTCCAATTGGTTGCTTAAGTCTGTTCCAGACAGGCCTTCTTACAGCTGGTCATTGGACATGAGTCTTGATGACTGCTTTGGTCAGAGATGCAAAAGAGATATTGGGCATCTGACTTAGACACATCTGGGATTGTTTGTTTGACATAGGACTGTTGATCTTATAGAATCATAAGGCTGGAAGGGACCTCAAAGGTCTTCTAGTCCAACCCCTGCTCAAGGCAGGAGAACTTGTGGGGTGTGGCCTTATTATATATTGGCTCCAATTAGTTTGACCGTGCCCTGGTGGTTCGTGGTCTACAGTTGTCTTGCCGTGCCCTTGTGGGGTGTGGCATTATTATATGTTGGCACCAATCCCAGTCAAATGGTTGTCCAGTCTATTTTTGAAAACCTCCTCAGAGTATCAGATGGAGTATCACAACACTGGGAGGCAAGCTATTCCATTGATTAATTGTTCTAAGATAGTCCTATGGCAAAGGGGACTAAATTAATAAAGACCTGCATAAGGTGTACTGCCTTCTTTGTTGTTGTTTTTTATATTGGCTTGGAAATGTTTTCAATTATACACCACCCAGAGTCATTTTGTGTTTGAGAATCTATAAATGTAAGCTATAAATAAATAACTCAATGTCTCCTCCCATAATATCTACACTGAAAATTTTCATTTTGGGGGAAGGAAGGGGGGTAAATCAAAAACATCCATCCGATTGAAGAGAAGGATGTAAAAGGAATAAGAAAATTCCAGCATGCATTGTAACATGCTATTCAAATCTTATAATACCTTTAAATAGTACATGAATTTGAGCTTTCTATTTCTTTTCTATGTGCATGCAAAAAAAAGGGGGCTTCATAAAAGAAGACGACTCTACCCTAATTTCCAAGTGAAATTAAGTTTCTTCAGCCACCCGTCATTTGATTTTCATATCTTAATCTTACTTCCTTTCATCTTCCCCTTTACTTGCAATGCTGACATGCTGTAGGCTTTTGATTGGAGAAACTATCTACATGCGTTACCATCTAAAGGTCGCAGCTGGAATGCTACATATATTTAAACCTTTATTAATACTTTTAAATTCATTTCCTGTGTTTCTATTGAAAGGGGGGAAAATGCACGAGAGCACTTTTACGGATTATTAAAAATATGGTTACAATGAAGAAAAGACATTTTGAAATGTGGAATTTGGATATGCATTTGAATAAAAAGGAATAGAGTGCTTCTCTATAGAGCCTTAGGTTTTTACTATTATATAAAATATTTCTGTTCTGAAAAATTGTACACACACACACACACACACACACACACACACACACAAACACACAGAGAAAGAATCTTAAACATGATACAGTCATAATGGCTTATTAAAAAGCACCACATTTTTATTTATTTATTCCCTTCTCCACTTTTTGCCAGCATTTGCTAGCAATGCTACCACAGTCCATTTTTTTTTTTTTTTGCAGTCATGCACTAATAGCTAATTTCATTGTGGATTACTTAATTAACAATATTCTCTGGGTTCAAATGGCATGCTGAACCATAAATTGAATTGTGCAGTTTGGAAGCAAGGATAATAAATACTATGCACCGAGCCTGGATTGAATGTTAGAAATAGTTAGAAATAATAGGCTTGGGTCACATAAATGAAACAGAGGTTTGCTTAAACCACTGTTGGGGCTAGTTTCTCACAACACATTAAGTCTCAAGCAAATCACATTGATGTTTAGCATCATCCAAAATCAGTTGTGGACAAAATCCATAACCTAATTTGGTGTATGCAAACGTCGTCTCTGCAGCTAGATCATTGTTCGGTTTGCTCCCTCTGTGAGATGTCCAAGCTTTTTTGTATATATATTTTTTGCTCTGTTATATGATGGATAACAATACAGTTGGATGAAGACATATATTGGACTTGTGTATTTTTAGAAGCATGGGAAGATGGGTCCACTGGTTTTCATCAACCACTCGTGTTCTTTTGTGAACTGATCTTTCTTAGTTAGGATGTTGAGGATCAGATTCTCCAGCTGGTGTTTACTGGGACGTAGGTTTCTTTGTCCTCCAGTAATTCTTTGACTTTTTATATGAATTGTGTTTGTTCCATGATAACCATGAATCTGCCTTTGTCTGCTGGGAGAATGGTGATGGTTTGATCCTTGTTTGAGTTTTTGTGGGCAACTCTGTCCTCTGCTTTGAGTTGGTTCTGATTCTGTGTTATTCTGGTTTGTGGTATTGTATGATCCCCTGCCTTATGTTTTCTTTGGTTTCTGTGGCAAGACTCACGGATCAGCCCTAAGCTACATATATTCTCTTCTATTGGAATAAGAACTATTCTTCTGTTATTTGAAAGGATTACTACAAACTAGTTTTCCTAATGTGTAAATAAAGTAATTTATCTACTGATTTCCTGCTTGGGGCATGAGGAATTGTCATTTTGTTGCTCTTTCTTAAATCCCTAAATATCAAAGATTTTTCAGATAGCTCAGTGAAGCATGTATCTTCATGTTCATTTATTCAGTTAACTTCTTATTGTGCGTGACTTGAAATTAGAAATCAAATTCTTTGTGACGGTGATATAAGAGATAGGACAAGCGTTCTGCCTGGCAACATGGTTCTAGTGTGTTATATTTGAAAATATGAGTTATCCGATGCTCTCTCTTATTTACTCACTTAAAAACCCACATAAATTCACAAGATTTTTTTTTAATAGACGGGCTTAGGACTAGACCAGGAGTCTTCAAACTTGGCAACTTTAAGACTTGTGGACTTCAACTCCCAGAATTCTCCAGCCAGCATAGCTGCCTGGAGAATTCTGGGAGTTGAAGTCCACAAGTCTTAAAGTTGCCAAGTTTGGGGACCCCTGGACTAGACTATAAACCTCAGGAAGTCACATATTCCGAGTAAGTACACATAATATCACACTGCAATTTCTGTTGTATGCAGTTGCTATAGTTCTTCATTGCTACCATTTTTTAAAATGCAGTCATTTATTGCTATGATTTAAAGACTGCCTCATTACTCATTGAATGTAAAGGAAGGCTCAACTTAAAGGAAGCTACGTCTAAATAAACTAATATAAAATTGTGAGATGACTGGATCACAATCTTATTCTAGGAAAAAAAGGGAGATTTTTTTGAGAATTTTCCTTTTTACTCCATTTTCCTTTTGTTATATAAAACCACCACTTGAGACCAAGAATCGTATGATACATTATTACTGTTTTTTTTAATAAAACATGCCCTGTTTGTTTGATGAGATGGTTTTGTCTCATTTAATTTTAATTAACATAATAAGTTTAATCTTCTTTTTGACTGAGCTGCCATGAGGGCCCCGCTGGGATTATAAGGTGGGAAAGAAATGTGATAAAACTGATTAATAAATACTCAACTATTTTTGATTTGCAAATAATCTTACATTGGCAAGAAGGTTCACTGCACTTTTGTATTTTCACTTTGTATGTGATTTAAAAAAGTAAAATTATTTACAAAGTCTAGCCCCAACTTCTGGCACTTGAGAAAATTCCTTGGTCCTGAGCAGATCCATCATTGCTACTATATCCATGCATGTAATCCTACTCACAGCAGTGACACACAAATACACCATGTCAAAATAAAAAGCATATACGTTGTAGCAGGTTGAGCATTAGAAGAAAAAAAGAACTGGAGTGGTATTTATTAAAGCTATGCAAATTGTCAAGATGGTGCCTTGCTTTGATGAAGGTTCAAGAGAAGTACACCCTTGCTGAAGTTGGTTAATGGACCTTCACAATCCCTTGTTCTAAAACATATATAATAACAGCGTATAACAGAATAACAGAAATAACAGCGTTGCTTCCCTTTGAAAAGACAGCTTTTTTTGGCTATTGCAAATGTTGGTCCTGGCTGTAATGCAGTATAAATGTCTTCACACACACACACACACACACACACACACACACACACACACACACACACACACACACTATGAAGCACATTTAGCAAGGCAAATTAAAGTAATATCAATTACTGGGATATACAAAGTGATCCATCATGGGATGCTTTGCTACCACATCGTCTAAAGTTTAAATGTTCCATTCCATAAATCAGGAGTCCAGCTAGGCTCATTTTGAAGTTGAGTTACTTATAGAAGACCTGGGATCATTTATTTTGATGTTTTATCCTGGTATAACAGTTTCTGGACTGTTACTTGGGTCTCTTTTCAACATTGGAAATGGGACAATGTCCTGCAACGTAGCTGGGATAACAAGCTAGCCTAATAGATCTAGGCAGATGTAGCTCTAAGTAGATGTGTCCTCCAAAGAAAGGGGAAAAGGCAGGAATGTGAAGACTTTCTTGAAGATGTTACTGTGTCTTCTGTCACTTGGAGAACATACCAGGCCAGGAAGCTGGCATTGTCATTCAGGCTATCCCCTTCTACTTCTCACAGCAGATTCTTGGCTGTGTCCATATGATATAGATACCCATAGTTTACTTAACCAGAGTTTATTCTCTTTGTCTGGGTTTACAGGATACATTTAAGGCAGTGATGAAATCCAATTTTTTTTACTACCGGTTCTGTGGGCATGGCTTGGTGGGCGTGGTGTGGCTTGGTGGGCGTGGCAGGGGAAGGATACTGCAAAATCCCCATTCCCTCTCCACTCCTGGGGGAAGGATATTGCAAAATCTCCATTCCCACCCCACTCTGGGGCCAGCCAGAGGTGGTATTTGCCAGTTCTCTGAACTACTCAAAATTTCCGCTACCGGTTCTCCGAACTACTCAAAATTTCTGCTACCGGTTCTCCAGAATTGGATTTCACCCCTGATTTAAGGATAACCTAACTGTAGGGGTGAGGGTGTGCAAACTGAGCTGAAATATGGTTCACTGTGTCAGAGGAATGTTGCAAGAGTAATGTTGCTGTGAAAGGTACCCCTTATAGTTAATACCATACCAGAAGAGATGGATAAATCAATCAATCCCCATCTGCTATATTTCTGTGTGTCAGCTTCTGTTCAAAGCATAAAAGGGGAGCCAGTTAAAACAAAGAAAGGGAACATCCTGTATCTTGTTCTTTTGGTTGCCACCAAAGCAGTATGAGGACATGCTTTCTGTCATGCCTAAGCCTGCCCTGGGAACTGAAGGATTGAAAGATCACTAGAATAGAACCACGGATTGCAGAAAATGAAGAGGGAAAATTTCATTTAGGAACAGCCAGATAAGGAGTGAGCCATTCCTGCTGTTTTAGGATCACAGCCGATGAGAACAAGTTCAAAGGGGAGCTCATATCCTTTAGGGGTTCAGGTGGTTCTCTTTCAATTGGGTATCAGAATAATGTATTCATAAATTGCTTTCCCACTACCATTCAAAAACCAATTTAAACTGTGCAATCCTCATTCCACTAGCTGCTTTGACTACTTTGTGGAGTGCACCACCACAGCATGCCAATGAAAGAGCTAAAAAAAATGCTCACCTCATTTTGGAAAGGCTATCCTTACAGCTCTATCGATAAGATAAATGGCATGGGCTTTTCCTCCTCTCCATCCTTGCTATCCTCCATGTAGGTGACATGCAGGTGAAATCACCAGGAGATAACTTTAAAGCAATTAGATCAGATGATGAGTGAAAATCTATTGCAAAATGGGTCCTCCTGTGCCTGGGGGGCGATGCCCAATCAAATTATATCTTGTATTTCAAATTTGAATGATCTCGATATTACAAACTCTTGTAGCACTATTAAAATCTCTCTTAATTATGACATGCTCATGATGATTCAAACTCTGGCAAGGTTAATATTCTGCAGATGTTTACTTGCAAATAGGAACCACAAAAATCCCATTGGGAGCTTATGACTTAATTAAGGTTTGCTTCCTGGTTCTACTAACCATGCTTTCTCCAATATTAGTTAAATCTATATTTGAATGTATTACTCTAATTATTCAAGATCTAAAATGGACTAAAATATTGAATTTCAATTAAGTTTAACATGAAACATTGTCTTCTGTTCAGTCTTTGGGTCTTGAAATCAGTGTGTTCTCTCTCTCTCTCTCTCTCTCTCTCTCACACACACACACACACACACACACACACAACACAAAGGAATAAAGTTAATGAGCACATTATCTTTTTACTTACATTAATTACTGCTATTCTCCTAGTCTTGTCTTCAGTGTATTTTTGCATCATTTGCAATTCATTGAAAAGGCCACTACAATTCATCTTTCTAAAGGCCAAAGCACATTCTAGAATTAAGTTTCTAGAACTAAATTCAATTCTAAAGGGGAATTGTGTGCTGAATATGGAGGCTAGCTGTTTGTTTATTTTTTTCTCTTTCTCTTTCTTTAAAGGGCTTCACTGTTTGCAGAAATACTATTTTTATTCTTCCTACATCATCCCAAAATTATGGCCCATGGATTAATTTTCTGTGGCTTTCTGTTTAATTTCCAGGGCCATTGAGCAAGGAAACCATTCATATTCTATCTCATGAAAGAAATAAAAAATGGTCTCTGTGTGTGCACGTGCCTAATTCTTGCTCAAACTCTCAACCATGATAGTGCAAAAGTTACCATTCTTAGAACAGAATGCTCCAGAGAATGCTAGAATGTTCTGTATTCCCAAGGATCATGCTATTCAAAAGTTAATCCACAAAACAAGCCAGATTCATCTAGAACAGAGGTTCTCAAAGTGTAGTTGAATAGCTGAATATCCTAAAATTTCTCAATTTTAATTTATAATTCAGTTTTAATTCAATATTGATACCTATAATCCACATAACCAAATATGTTATGGGATTCTCATTGTTAAAAATGTAAGGGGTTCATGAGACCAAAATGCTTGAGAAGCACTGGTCTAGAATACTAGAAACCACTTTTAATTCATAATACTTTCTGGAAAACATTTAGACTGCTAAATTGAGGTGCATTCCCCATTGTTTGTCTTTCTAGGTAGGACAGTAGGGAATTATAGTTTGGCAACAACTAAACAACCATACTTCCTACCTCTTGCAGTAAAAAATGTGAATTTGAAATAGAACCAAGTTTATAATTATCAAAGATATTTCTTTTTCCAGGCAACCTTATTTTTTTATAATTTAGCATGCTCATATATATGACAGTACTCAAATTGAGGAAATATATAGCAATAGCAATAGCACTTAGACTTATATACCGCTTTACAGTGCTTTACAGCCCTCTCTAAGCGGTTCACAGAGTCAGCATATTGCCCCCAACAATCTGGGTCCTCATTTTACCCACCTCGGAAGGATGGAAGGCTGAGTCAACCTTGAGCCGGTGAGATTTGAACCGCCGAACTGCAGCTAGCAGTCAGCTGAAGTAGCCTGCAGTACTGCACTCTAACCACTGCGCCACCTCGGCTCTATGATTTGGAACTTACATATATATGCATGCAAATATAAGAAATTGAATTTTCAATCAACATCTTTCTATTGCTACTGTTAGTATCAATCAGGAGTAATCTTTAATGTTCAGAAGCTTACTGAAATGTAATGTTTAAATGGTCCTAATAAAAATTCTAATATGCTTTCTCCTTAAGTAAATTATTTTTCTCTCTTTGATTCATCTTAAAATACTGATGAGAATGTTACATTAATAGTTCCTAATTAGAATTCTTTTTTCCCTTTTTCCCCACAAAAAAATCCTCATCACAGCAGACGCTTTGCAGATGGACACACCTATTTCTCCCCACTTTTAATACAGCAAGCTGTCACAATACATTTGTTAAGATATGAATACATTATGCTAATAGAAATGAGTAGGCAGGTGCAAGATTTTTTAAAAAGTTCAGCTCCTCACAATTTCTTTTCCATATAAACCCTTTAAAAATTACCTTCGCAGCTTCTCACACTATTTATTTAGGTCTCTGAGTGTACTTGCACTCTATGTATTCAAGTTGCAATATGTTTGACTTCCCGAATGCTCAGCAATAGTGGACTATGGATTTCTGGAAGTTCAAGTCTACATATATGAAATTTGGAAAGCGCTGTCTTAAATTTGGAAAGCACTGTCTTAAATGAATATGTTACTTGTGGCACATCAGACATTGAAACTCATGTTGATGCATCGCCCATGGTTTCTAACAATGCTGGATGTTCATCTAATTGTTTACATTCATATACTTATATCTTGTACCTTCCTGCTGGAGATCACTGGTTATACACAAGACCCCTGACTTCATCTCCCTCTCCCACAACAACCTTGTGAAACAGGGTCAATGGCTAAGTTCCATGACTGAATGTGAACTTAAATTCTGTTCCAGCAACTATAAACCATGACAACACATTAAATACTGATAGAAGAGAATATTTATTTATTTATTTATTTTTATTTATTTGTTTGTCAAACATGTACAAGATAGCAGGTATAGGTATAAACATAAACATAATCAAAGTGAATACAGATAGATGAGGACAATAGGACAGTAGGACAGGGACGGTAGGCACGCTGGTGCGCTTATGCACGCCCCTTACAGACCTCTTAGGAATGGGGTGAGGTCGACAGTAGACAGTCTAAGGTTAAAGTTTTTTGGGTTTGGGGAAGAAACCACAGAGTCAGGTAGTGAATTCTAGGCATTAATCACTCTGTTGCTGACGTCATGTTTTCTGCAGTCGAGTTTGGAGCGGTTTACATGAAGTTTGTATCTATTGTGTGCTCGTGGATTGGTGTGGTGGAAGGTGAAGTAGTCATTGACAGGTAGGACATTGTGGCAGATAA
>QLTV01001172.1:849731-868292 GCA_003457575.1 Thermophis baileyi | reverse complement strand
TATATGATCTTATCAGAAGGATATATGGAATCCAACTTGTCTTAAGCTTTCTGAGTAAGAGATATGGATGTTTCATCATACCTCTGTATCAGATTTTACATAAGTTAGTACTCTAATCTGTTTCTCCTCCAAACCATCATGTATTTTCAGTTGATTCTACTCAATAACCTCCTAACTAATGAAACATGCTAGATATTCTTTTGATAACCTAAATTGCAATCAGTGCATCTGACTGCTTTGCATAAACCCTTATTGCCCTTTCTCCTTTGTCTTTTGCACACGAGTAGTCTTTCTTCTGACAGAGAGAGACTCTTCCACCTTAGTGATTTTAAGAGTTCTCCCATTCTTTCCCTTTCTTACAGCATGTAGAGTAGAATAGAATAGAATTCTTTATTGGCCAAGTGTGATTGGACACACAAGGAATTTTTGGTGCATTATTATTATTATTATTTATTAAATTTGTATGCCGCCCAACTCCCAAGGGACTCTGGGCGGCTCACAACAATATAAAAAACCATTAAAAGAAACCATAATAAAAACAATTAAAAACAGTTAAAAGCATATGCTCTCAGTGTACATAAAAAGACAAGATACAGTCATCAAGAATCATAAGGTACAACACCTAATGATGGTCATAGGGTACAAATAAACAATCAGGAAACAATCGGTATCAATATAAATCGTAAGGATACAAGCAACAAGTTACAGTCCTGCAGTCATAAGTGGGAGGAGATGGGTGATAGGAACAATGAGAAGACTGATAGTAATAGTAATGCAGCCTTAGTCAGGTGTGAAATTCAATTTTTCCCTACCAGTTCTGTGGGCGTGGTTTGGTGGGTGTGGCAAGGGAAGGATACTGCAAAATGTCCATTCCCTCCCCACTCCAGGGGAAGGATACTGCAAAATCCCCATTCCCTCCCCACTCCAGGGGAAGGATACTGCAAAATCCCCATTCCCTCCCCACTCCTGGGGGAAGGATACTGCAAAATGTCCATTCCCACCCCACTCCAGGGGAAGGATACTGCAAAACCTCCATTCCCACCCCACTCTGGGGCCAGCCAGAGGTGGTATTTGCCGGTTCTCCGAACTACTCAAAATTTCCGCTACCGGTTCTCCAGAACCTGTCAGAACCTGCTGGATTTCACCCCTGGCCTTAGTGAATAGTTTGACAGTGTATATGTATAGTTCGAGTCTTGTACATATATGTTTCTGAGCTGGCTGTCTCCCTTCTGCCTAAAGCAACTTTATTTTCATCCACTCTCTCCATCCCTGTCCCCTCCAATTACCTGATATACTTAGGGCTTATTAAACTGTAACCTGGAGCCAGCAGGTTTTACATGAAGGGAAATAGCTTTTAGCTGTTATTTCATCTACATTCTGCTAATAAGGTTAACATTTTAACCTTTAACTGGTTTGTGCTAACTTGACGGACATCACTGGGCTAAAATTATATACCCGTGTTTCCCCGAAAATAAGACCCTGTCTTATATTTTTTTGAACCCTGAAATAAGCGCTTGGCCTTATTGCCATGCACTCAAAAGCCCGTTTGGGGTTATTATCAGGGGATGTCTTATTTGGGGGGAAACAGGGTAGGAACATTGGAACCCATTTTACAGTACCACATTTCAGACAGCAATTTCTCATCCTTGTTTAGGAAGCCATTGATTTCCTTGAGGACTTTTTCTGCATGAAAGCATAGAAAAGCATTTGAAATAATTCGCATAGCAACTCTTTTCTGAGTAAGAAATGTAAGCATTTCTTTTATTTAAGATATAGCAGAACACAGACTTTAACTAAGTTAAATGCTAACTGAAATCAACTTAAGTTAAATAACCATTGTAATAGGAAGGCAGGGGGGATGCAAATTAGCCAAAATCTGGTTTGAATTGTCAGCCTGATCCAGTTTTTCAATCTGATATAATTTGAAATATCATCAATTAGTGTACATTGATTCACTTTGAATGGTTGATTTCAGTCATCAGATTGATATGATTTTAAGATACATCTAACAGATTGAATGCATGTGATTCAGTCTGTTGTTCACATTCAAAAATTTTATACAACACTAGTATCTAATAAGGGCATCGAAGCTCAAATAAATCCCTGATTTTTTTCTATATTTTTCTATTTATTTTTTCTATTTCTATTTTGTATGATCCTATTTTATGTATTCAGTGGTGAATGTACACTATAGCTTTCTGCTGATACCAATCTTCGAAGCAGTTAACAATTCTTTTTCAAATGCACAATATAAAACCTAATAAAAGTAATACAAAAGCAAAAATTAAATTAAATGCAATCATTAAGGCAACAATTAAACAGTTTGTGAAAGAGGAATGTTTTTGCTAGAGTAGGAGCCAAATGCATGTCCTTAAAGAGCACATCCAATAACCTGAACTGCTTTTTCCTGGATACCAGGACATCAAGAGCCGTGGTGGCGCAGTGGTTAGAACGCAGTACTGCAGGCTACTTCTGCTGACTGCTGGCTACCTGCAATTTGGCAGTTTGAATCTCACCAGGCTCAAGGTTGACTCAGCCTTCCATCCTTCTGAGGTGGGTAAAATGAGGACCCAGATTGTTGGGGGCAATATGCTGACTCTGTAAACCACTTAGAGAGTGCTGTAAAGCACTGTAAAGCAGTATATAAGTCTAAGTGCTATTGCTATCTTCAGAAGGGCCTCTGCTGCTGAACTAAGTAACTAAGTAACTGGGCATACTCAAAGTATTTGTTCAATTTATATGGCTGCCTACTTTCCAGGTGACTCTGGATGACTAACCAGGCTTAATATCATCAAGTACAAAGAAAATAACAAAACAAAACAAAACAAACTGTGCTGTAGGGCAGACATACAATTCAAAATGTTATACCTGGACCAATCCCTCATGATCTAATCTATTCAGGGCTTTAAAAGTCAATTCAATATATTGCATTGTAGCTGATGGTCAACAAATGGCTAGTGCAAAGCTTTCAGTACAAGCTTTCCAGTGATGCTTGGATCTGGTAGTCCTTTGTCCACCATAATTTGCCCCTACCTACTTCTGAATTTTGACCGGCCTTTTTTTCTTTTTCTGCCATTATAACCCATGTTTATAGAAGAAGCAATCACTTCCAGAAATCAGTGGCCTTAACAATTTGGCACAATAACTGTATAACATGTCAGAAAATCATTTGAATATAAGTTCACTGGAGATAATTGGGGAAGAACATTCTAAGAGCTTGTTTCATTCAGGTTTAATTAAAATCTCGGCATTTTCTTTCATACAGCTGCTGTTCATGGTTTACTTCTATTACTCCATCTCCAAGGTTGTTAATACATCTGCTTTAGATACTTCCAATTAATTCCTGATCACTTTCCTATTTTGAAGATACAGTGATTACATGCTCTCATGGCATTCATTGAAATCTCATACTTTTTCACTGACATGAAGTTGCTGGCTGTACAGAAGTTTTTATTTTAATGAAGCATCTTCAGCCTAAATTTTAGCCACCCTTTATAGCTTGCTAGTTCTCTCTTAGCAAGCTTTACCAGAACAGTATTTTTCTATTTTTCCAGGAAAGTTTAATAGATTGTCTTTCTATTGACTCAATGGACTAAAGCTCATGTTCTTTAATGATCAAAGCAAAAAAAGCTTTCCTTAGCTGCTTTACAGACTTTCCCCCCATGGAAACAGAGGAGGTGGAAAGGCATGCAAATAAAGCCAAATTCAGCAAGAAATCTGAATTTCAAACATGCTGTACTTAAAACTTTCTCCTGCTGTGCTCGGAACATCACAAAGACATTAGAAATTCTAATTCCAGAAAGTGAATTCTGATTTTTTTTAAGCTATAGCTGCACAAACTGTTGATGCTGAAGAAAACAGAGAAAAAGAATAACTGCAGCCTGAATGAAAGGTTATCTCAGATATACAATTGGGTCTAAATATAGCCATTATCTCCAATTGGACCCATATAACAAATTATAGGTAGTTCTTGACTTACGATCACAATTGGAACCAGAATTTCCATTGCTAAACAAGGCAGTTGTTAAGTGGTCATGCCTTAATTTATGACCTCTTTTGCCATGGTTGTTAAGTGAATCACTGCAATTGTTAAGTGAATCACATGGTTGTTAAGCAAATCTGACTTCCCTCATTGACTTTGCTTGTTGGAAGCCGGCTGGGAAGGTTAGGTGCCGTTGCCAAGCGCCTGAATTTTGATCACGTGATTATGGGGATTCTGCAAGAGTCATAAGTTCAAATACCAGTTCTAAGTCACTTTTTTTCAGTGCCATTATAACTTCAAATGATCACTGAACAAATGGTTATAAGTCAAGGACTATCTGTAGATGATTTGTGGAGTCTATATAATTGTGATTCAAAACATACAGTTATATATACAATAGATAATGAATAGAATGGTTGTTAAGGAATTGTGCAGAGTAACCTCTGGGCCCTGAAGGCTTGCACAGTGAACCGTAATGTTGCAGTAGATATAAGTAATGATTCAGTCAATAAACAGATACGTTAAAGTGTATAAAAACAGTTTACTCAAAGAAATAGCACAGTCCAAATGACAGTCCGAATCATACACGTTCAGTCAGTCAGTGTTTAGAAGTACAGCAGTCACCTTACCAGCCTTTCTTTGTCTTAATCAGCAAACAAAGATTTCAGCTTTCAAGCAATTCTATACTATCACAGATAGCTATGCTACACACAGAGCTTACTCTCAGACACGAAGTCACTTAAGCAATGAATCAGCAGAAGAGAGAGAACTAACCATGTTCTCTAGCTCCCTCTTATGGCCGTTACTGCCAGTCAGAATGCAACAATGCATTTAAAGCTACATTACATATATACATTTAAACATTGATTTGTGGTTTGTTTATATTAACCAACCCAACCGTTTGGACAGAGTCCTAACAATGGTTACCTTGGAGGAACTACACATAAGTTGGAGTGTTTAGCTTAAAAACAAATAGTGGGCACATATGCGCATGCGCAAAGCATTCTGTGCATTCGCAGAGGGTAAAAGAACCCAAATGGCAGCGTCCGGGTGGGTGGGTGGCGCCTCGTGCTACCTTGGCGACTGGCTCTACGGCGACCGACAGGTACGAGCGAACCGGGAGCATTTCACCCCTGTTTTGACATCATATCCAACTGTTTAATATGTGGCTTCTGAAGCATTTATCAGAAACATTTATAGTTTTTACACTTTTTTTAATCAACAAAGGAATTGAGAGAAGATGATTGGGTAAGATTTGGGGTGATGCAGTAGTGGGTTCTAAATCCCGTCGCTACCGGTTCGCGCGCGCGACGCTTCTGCGCATGCACAGAAGTGTCCCGGGTGGGTGGGCGGAGCCTCCTGCCGCTGCCGCTACCGGTTCTCAGAACCGGGCCGAACCGGGAGCAACCCACCACTGGGGAGATGGGAGAAGATTGATAATATGTATTTTCCTTACATTAATTATAAGGATGCTCAAACAGTTATAAATAGTTATTGTTATTATTCTTTCAGATTTCACAGCAGTAGTCTTATTATTTGGAGCTGCTTTGTTGAATGCTGAATACTTCAAATATGTCCTTAGTATTGTAATCTTATCTATTTCTATTTAGAAGTAACCCCTATTGAGTTCGAACAGATTGATTTTCAGCTTGCCTAAAAATTTGCCTCTTAAAAATTGCTTAGTGAAGATGATTAGACAGAAGTTAGAATGAAAGTTAGAATAAACTTTGAGATGTATGGAGATGTACAGAAACTGCTAGAAAGGCAATTGGCTATACAGGTAGCCCTTGACTTACAATAATTCATTTAGTGACCGTTTGAAGTTACAACAGCACTGAAAAAAATGGATTTATGACCAGGTTTCACACTTACAATCATTGTAGCATCCCTATGATCATATGATCAAAATTCAGATGCTTGGCAATTGTTTCATATTTATGACAGTTGCAGTGTCTTGGAATCACATGATCACTTTTTGTGATCATGTGATTCCAATACAGATTTACTTAGTTTGATTAATTTAACAGCTACAGTGATTCACTTAACAACTGTGGCAAGAGAGGTTGTAAAATGGGATAAACTCACCTAACAAATGTTTCACTTAGGAACAGAAATTTTGGGCTCAATTGTGGTCATACGTCAAGGGCTACCTATATGCTATCTGTAAGCATCGCATGCGTACAGATTGTAAGGAGCAAGAGAGACTGATTTTCAGGAAATGGTTGTCTATTGTAGCATTTTTGACCTAACTGGATGCAACCAGTGGAAACATAATTGGATGCAACCAGTGGGAGGATAGATGGAAAGAGATACATCTGTGATGCAAACTTCTTATTGATTAGTTTGCACAGGAGGAGAAATAAAGCAGCTGGCAGGCATGTTCATGTCATTTTCTATCTCATCCCATGCAAACAAATCTATAAGAAGTTCTCATCAGATACCCCATGTTGCATTTATTCTTGTAATATATCTTAACTTCTAGTGTAGCTGTGGATAATTGCTAATCAATATTCATTGAACATAACAAATGAGGGCAACAGAAGTGGTTGTTTATATTCTGTCTCATCGAATGTGAACTTATGGCTTCTCATTTTTGCTTTTCCTTCTTTTGAACTTATTCATTTGTGTGGCTTCTTCTCCTGTTCTTGTAAATCCTTTTCAACTAATGGGGGCATTTTTCTAGAGGTTAGAAGGCAAAGTTGTTCAAAAACAGAGATGAATCAGAGTCGATAACAGAATTGCCAACTGCTTGTGCTGATTTGTAGTCAGAATGTTTAATTTTAACATCATTTTTATTTCATTTAAAAATATTTCACTCTCCTCAAATTTTATACTTCAACCTAGTTTTATTTTTTCAAATCATTTTATTAAGAACTTTATTTTAAAGAAAAATAAGATAAACACAAAAGAAAAAAAGGGGTGTGAAAAAAAGAAAAGAAATGGGAAAGAAAAAAAAAGAAGTAGCAAGTTTAATTGCATTACGTGGTACTTCCAACTGCATAGGTTCCATTTATAAATTATTCTGAGTTTTTAACAGAAGATCTGCAATTGAAATCCGGCTCTTTATTAATCATAAACTCTGTTGCTATTTAAACAGTGGTGTGAACAGAGAATCCATTAAGTATTCTTGACGTGTTTCTTAATTCTCTTTCTCTGTTCTAATTTGCCAGAAAGAATTCTAAAACTTGAAAGCCTCCTTATCACCTAATTCGCTTGTTGAAGTGTTCAACCAGGAAAAAAAGGAACAGTCCTTCTCTGAGGTTTATCCCCAACATTGTCACATGTTCTGATGTTGAATTATATTTCCATTGCTCCCCTTTAAAATCATCAGCTACTTCGCTCCAAGTCGTTAGATTCGTTTAAACCAAAATTAATAGTAATGGGTTGAAAGGATGCTAATTCAGAGCCACCTGGCCTGTGGATGGAAATGTGGCATTCGAAATTGTTTGCTGTTCTTCATAATAAAGAGATTATGAGGAATCTCTACTTTTTTTTTTACTTAGAGTCTGTTAAGTTAAACAACATTGTCTTTCACATCTGCTATACTTAAATAGAAATTGTGGGTTATATTGGTACTCAGGATTGGTATCCAGGATTACCCAAGAATTTCAGCTGACTACATGCAATCCACCTCCACTCCTGCTATGATCCCTGGCATTTGTCCCAGCATGGACAGGTATATTAAAGGAAGCCCTTTGTGGAATTGGATGGAAATAGGGGATTTTACAGAAACAAATTAACATCTTAAGATTTGCAAAGGCTTAAAGTCCAGATTTTAAAAGGGTTGTAGGAAAAGGAAAGGGCCAAAAAACTTCCTTTGCTCTCCATTGGACAAGATTTGTTTTCTTCAGTTTTATTTGTGAAAAGTTCTCAAATGCAGGCTTGTTTATACAAATAACCCTCATTAGCAGCTATCAGCAGAAAGTGTGTTTGCTCAAATTAACTATAGTGCTGTGGGCAGTATGGGCATTTGTGGTGAGTAGCATTCTGTTTCCAAGTCATAACAATTAAAAAGAGAGGCAAAATCCTCAGCTTATAAATTTGTACCAGGACCTGCCTCTGAGCCATTCCAAAAGAATAGATGCCGTCTATTAACATAGACTGCTCTGAGGAGTTCCCTAGAAAAATGAATCAGAGCTTTCTCATTTGGATAGTTTGCAGAAGGCAATTGCAAGTTGGCATGCTAAGCTGTGAAGTTGAAGAACATCTAAATGAGACCATGGATGAGAATGGGGTGGGGTGGGGTGGGGGGGGGTGGGTTGAACGACTGGAGTGATAACATCATGTGAGTGCCAAATATTTCTTATTTGAGTCAGATGTTAAAACACAGATGCATAATTGTGGAATTTACATGATGCCATTGGGTACAAATCATGACATCACTGATATTCATTTTATCCACTGCCAAACAGATTGTTGAGTTTCAGATTGAAGCTTTGACACATGATAAGAGCAGAGATTGACAATTTGTGGGTCCAGGGCTAGAAGTTGTTACTGATGTTTCCATGAAAGTCCCATCCAGTCATGCCTGTTTGTTAGGACTCTGTCCAAACAGTTGGGTTGGTTAATATAAACAAGCCACAAATCACTGTTTATATGTATATATGTAATATTGCTTTAAATGCATTGGTGCATTCTGACTGACAGTAATGGCCATAAGAGGGAGCTAGAGAACATGGTTAGTTCTCTCTCTTTTGCTGATTCACTGCTGAGTGACTTCGTGTCTGAAAGTAAGCTCTGTGTGTAGCTAGCTATCTGTGATAGTAGAGAATCTTTGTTTGCTGATTAAGACAAAGAAAGGCTGGTAAGAAGACTACTGTACTTCTGAATACTGACTGATAGAACGTGTATGATTCGGACTGTTATTTGGACTGTGCTATTTCTTTAAGTAAACTACTTTTATACACTTTAACGTATCTGGTTATTGACTGAATCATTACTAATATCTACTGCAACATTACGGTGAACTGTGCAAACCTTCAGGGCCCAGAGGTTACTCTGCACAATTCCTTAACACTGTTGAAACTAAGTTTCTTACTTTTTTAAGGTAGGAAAAAAAGGCTTAATGTCATTTTATTCAGAAAATGTACCAGATTGAACCCAGTTGGATGATATGGCCATGCTGATTGTAACCTTTGCCATTCCAAAATTTTATATGTGGTCCTTGACAGGTAAAAAATCATTGCTGTCTATTATAAATTTGTTATCCAGTTGCCATCATATGTTTAAAAAAATAGTCATAAGAAGCTGGAACATCTTATTAATCTGTATGCAGAAGGCACAGCATAACTAAAAAACCAATGCATAATATCAAAGCCTAAAACCGATGTCTCATAAATACAACCATATAAACATAAAATAATATTCTATTTGTATCTAAGATTATGAAAATTTCATATGACATTCTGACCTTGGTTGGAACTCAAGTAATAACAATGCAATATTTTTCAACACTAACAGTAGATAGCAAGTCCCATACTTTTCGGTATTGTTGATTGCCATGTTTACATAGCTGTATAATTTGATTACAGGGATTTTTCTCCATCCCTACCTGGATTTAGTGTGTCATTCTGTATTGCATCTAATTCCATTAATTAGTTAAGAGGCACCTGCATGCTTATTTTTGTTTTAATGAGCATGCAATGTTTCTTTTGAATGTTGGGATAAAAGCATTCTGGAATAAAAAAGTTAGGCAGGCTGCACTTCCCAATATTTTTGAACTAATGTAATAGGAAGAACAATTACCCATTTTGTAATCTGTGATGTGCTACAAATGCAGTACCAAAGGTGGAGACTCTGATGTAGCGCTGATCTTTGAAGGCAGAACAAAAATGTTACCTTTTATTAAAGGTGGCCATTTAATAGAAAATGGCTATCTATTAGAGAATCTGCAAAGAGGTAGGGATGAATAGAAGATGCTGAATGCTAGCAATGGGAAACTTTCCATTACGTTTCCTTCAAGGCATACAAGATATATCAAACTGTGTTCCATCCATTAATTCTTCCACAAATGTGTTTAACCAAAACTTTATGAAGCAAGTCATTGCTAGCTCAGCCTTAAAGCGAGCTTTTGATATTTGAGAGGCAGTTGAAGAAGCAGGCCTTAGGGGTCCCCCTCGTCTGTCTTGAACATCTTCCCATCCATTGCCTTTCTCCAATCTTCCCCATCAATCATTGGGATAATAAAAACTGCTGTTTGTGCAGGGATAACAGCGTTGAGGAAACTTTAGCACAGCACTTTTTGGATGCAATTGACTGCTGTCTGAGGAACAGGCGACAGAACCAATCTAAAAGCTTAGTTGGCTTTCCTTTCTAGAAAGTTGAATTAAAGTTTAAAACAACAACAATCCGTTAATTTGATTACTCTATAGTTATACTTTTAATCATTTATTCTGTCACATTTTGCTTGCAACATTAGGCATACTCTGTGCAGTGATCACTTGCAAGGCTTTGGGGGGGGGGTGTTTACGATAAATGCCCCGGAGGCCCTCAATTGGTGCACTTCATGAATTCCTTACTGCTGTACTTACTTCCTTACTCCATTTCTCTTCCAAGAAGCTTCTTCAGTACTTGAATGAGAAGCAAAACATTTTCCAATAAAAACCAAGAAAGTCCAGTTGCCTTTTGAAAAGCACCTTTAGGATAATCATGATTTGGATGATGGAGAATCTCCATAGTCCTTGCATTATATAGAAACTTTTGATTATATATAAATGTGTGCATCTTTGAGTCAGCGTTGACTCCTGGCAACTAACTGGAAGAGTGTTCTTAGCAAGATTTTGAAAGTTGTTTGCCATTGCCTGTTTCCTAGGGCTGAGACAGAGGGATTGGCTCAAGGTCACCTGATTTGGCAAGTAGTTATGTTCTCGTATCTTCCTGTTCCTGCTTCCTTTATTTCAGACAGGAAGCTTGGATTGGGTATTCTGTGGTTTGAAAACCCTTCAAATCGGACACAAACTCCAGATTAATTTTTAAAAAAATCATACTAAGATTTCTTCATATAAAATGCTGCTATTAATGGTTGTAGTACAAGTTTCTAGCAACATTTAGAGCATGTGAGGAGGTTAAAGTTAGAAGAGCTTTAAGGAATGAGGGAATTGAATTGATTCTGCCTTCAGAATATCTAAATAAGCAAATAATGGAAAAAAATGATTTGGTGCGGTTGCTTTTTCTATATTTTTTCCAATTTTTTAAACAATTTGGGTTCTATCGTGCACCAGGTTTTGAGATATTTTATTCATGCTGCTTCACATGAAATATAAATAGATCAGAGTAATTTCTTCATTCAAACACATCTTGTTAAAGGCACAAATCCTTGTCATGGGTAATGGAAGATGTATACCAAATAAATGAAGGTGACAAATAAAATTATGTTTTGCTGAAATTGGCAACGAGATGTATTTTGCAATAATTGTAGTCCATTCCAGCCAATCAAATTTGGGAGTAGGATTAACTTTGTGTGTTTCTTTGGTTTTGCAAGAAAGGGAGGGGGGAAAACTTAAGCAGTGAACACAAAGACATTCCCTTTGCAGTTTGAAACCTAGAAAATATAAGTTAGATTTGGCCATATTGTTTAGCAAAGAAGATAAAAGAAAGTTTGAAAATGCTAGTAACCTTTATAATTAAGAAAATAGGATTGTTTATTTTTTTGGTAATCCTGCATCTAATCCTTATTATGAACTTGTCCTGTAGTTGAGAGAGGTCTCTGATCCTTTTCTATACTACTGTGAGAGACAACGGAAACAAAATGTTCAGAAACTCCTCCTTAATTGAGTGGTGGGAAATTTTTCAGGATTGTGCTTTTACCCCAGACTAGCATTAAAGAAATCTTCTGGAATTCACTGTAGTTTTTCTTATTGAGATCCCCTGTTATATGTGGCTTGATAAAGAATCTCAAAATGATAAGAATAAGAGTTATAGTGACCTAATTAAGAGGTATCACTTTGAAACACTTTCTTCCCTCATCTCTCACATCTGAGCTGGGTTGCTTCTTCTCTCAAAAGCCAGATCCTGCATCCCTACTGGTTATAGGTAGTCCTTGACTTATAACCACAATTGAACCTAAAATTTATGTTGCTAAGCGAGACGTTAAGTGAATTTTGCCCCATTTTACAACCTTTCTTGCCACTGTTGTTAAGTGAATCCCTGCAATTGTTAAGTTAGTAACACAGTTACTAAACTCAAACTGCCCAAAGAGCTGCTGAGTCGGTTCTACAGAGGAATGATTGAGTCTGTCATCTGCACCTCCATAACTGTCTGGTTTGGTTCTGCAACCCAACAAGACAGACACAGACTTCAGAGGATAATTAGAACTGCAGAAAAAATAATTGCTACCAGCCTGCCTTCCATTGAGGACCTGTATACTGCATGAGTCAAAAAGAGGGCTGTGAAAATATCTACAGACCAGGGGTGGGTTCCTCCCGGTTTGGACCGGTTCGCCCAAAACCAGTAGTGACCCGCTGGTGATGTCATGATGATGTCACCGATCTGGTTCGGTCGGTGCCAGTCCATGGGCACTGCCATCTTTTTTTCGAATTTTTTTCGAATTTTTTTGTTTTTCTTCTGAGCATGTGCAGAAGCCGAGTTCCGGCACTGTGCATGCAGTCGCCATCTTGTTTTTGGCTCCCCCCCCCGGATTTTTCATTACTGCGCATGCGTGTGCGTGCTAAGCGCACGCGTGCCCACGAGGCGCGCCCAATAGGTTGAGGACCTGTATACTGCACGAGTAAAAAAGAGGGCAGTGAAAATATTTACAGACCCCTCACATCCTGGACATAAATTGTTTCAACTCCTACCCTCAAAATGACGCTATAGAGCACTGCACACCAGAACAACTAGACACATGTAAAGATGGAGGTCATTTGGAAGTTGTGTGCGGCAAACTGCCTACCTCAGAAGGGCCTCAAGTACCTACATAATCTCACCCAGTTCGCATGATTTCACCCCATTTACATCGCCCGGATGAAGGACACTATCTCTGGCTGGTACATGATCTCATCTAGGTTGTATTAACAGGATGTAGGATGTTCTTAAGGATTGGCAAGGAGAATTCACCAATGGAAATGCTGTTGCTCTTTGTTACCTTTTGCTGCTTGTAAAACTGTATATAAGCAATAAACACTGTGAAGGCAGTCAGACATCTTGGCATCCTGCAATGACTGGTCTCTAACTCCATCAGTCACAAGGACAGTTTCCCCCCCCCATGCCATCACTCTGCTAAACAAATAATTCCCGCAACACTGTGTTTCTATTATTCTTCTCTTCCTTACTAGTATCTATCTCTTCCCACTTATTACTATAACCATGTTGCTTGTATCTTTCAATTATATTGTTTTTATTTGTTTCCTATTATTTATTATTATTATTTATTAAATTTGTATGCCGCCCAACTCCCAAGGGACTCTGGGCGGCTATTCCTAGTGCTTTCCTAGTACTATTTGATAGCTTATTAATAACCTTGACTATCGCTAAGTGTTTTATCTTTTTATTCTTGATGAATGTATTTTATTCTTCTTATGTACACTGAGAGCATATACACCAAAGACAAATTCCTTGTGTGTCCAATCACACTTGGCCAATAAAGAATTCTATTCTATTCTATTAAGTGACTCTGGCTTCAACCATTGACTTTGCTTGTCATAAAATCGCAAAAAGTGATCATGTGACCCCGGGACACTGCAACCATCATAAATATGAGCCAGTTGCCAAGCATTCAAATTTTGATCACATGACCAGGGGGTGCTGCAAAGTTCATAAGTGTGAAAAATGGTCATAAGTCACTTTTTTCCAGTGCTGTTGTAACTTCAAATGGTCACTAAACAAATGGTTGTAAGTCAAAGATTACTTGTATTTATAGTGATGAGTACTTAGCTACTAGAAGGCTACCCATAGCTTTGTAGACAGATTCCTTGTAGCGGCTGATACAAAAGAGAAAGAATTCTAGCTGGGTTTACACAAGATACTATTTCTTAAAATGGTTTCTTTCATTTAGCTTAGTATATTAAATGAACCCAGCCACTTCTCTTTCTTAAAACATGCTCCATCATTTAGTCTTCTAACAATCCTGCCCAACTGTAATTTCTTTAGTAATTTAGTAATGTTGAAACAAAAATCATTGAGTCAGATCTTTGGCTCATCCATCTTATTACTGTCTACCTCATGGAGAGGACTTTTTTGGTTGATTTGTCAACCTCCTTGAGGATAATCTATCATGTGTTAGCAGTGGACAGGGCAAAAACAAAGCAAAACATATATGCTCATTCCCTGCTTTGAAATTTTTTTCATATCCACCTCCTACAACACCCAATTAAGTGAACTGTGATGGGGGGAAAAAATCATGGCATTGTGATGACACATCTGCATTTATTACTGCCTTACTGTCTAATTTTGCTAAGAAAGAAGAAAAGGGATTGTCAGGTTTTGTATTAGGCACATATTTCTTGCCAGGCACATTTTCTCCAATCAATCCATGCATTATTACTAGGGCAAAACGTCAACAGACTTGTTAATCATTTCTTAGACTGCAATAGCTAGCTGATTACCTTCTTCTTTCATACCTTGTTTGCTCTCCTCTCTAAATGTCTCCTACTCAGAGAAATAAATTTGAGCAAGCCTTGACAAGATTAAACCCCCAGATTCCTAGAACATGAAGATGCACACTCATTTGCCTAGTTTAAAATTGAATGATTTAGGATTTGATAAAAAATATTTAAATATTTTTAAATATTAAACATTTAAAGCCATGAAAATAGCTATATGGATGTGGTGTGTTAGTTTTAGAAGTTAATTTGCAAACCAGACAGAGGCAAAACAACATCCTTAATGTGATGCCTTGACAGCAAATTTATGTGATACCTGCACAATTAGTGATTGATTTGTTCAAATCAATCTCCTATAATGAAAGAGACTCTACAAACACATTTTGCAACACTCAGACTGAATAGATTCAGGGTCTGCAGCAGAAATGTCAAAGAAATTGGTTCCGTGTCAATAGTTTGTTGTCAAGGTATTAAATAATAACTAAACATTGTCAGTTGTGGTTATAAAATATTAATAAATTAAGGGAGTGTAGTAAGCAAATAGTTCTTTAAGGAAATATAAAAGTGTAATGACTTTTTAAAAAGTCGCTGGAATATGTATTCACAATGTGTTTGGTGAATAACATCAGTGCTGTGCATTTATAATCATTCAAAATTCAGATAAATATAGAATGGAAATTATCTTTTAGGAGAGATTCATATATAAGTCTCAGAATAGCTGTGTATATTCCCTAACTCTGTCTGCAGTTCTTTAAATTCAGAAAATTCATTAAGCCATTGCAAGCTCATAATGAGTGAGCCTTTCTTGAATAAATGGACTGGAACTTAGCAAGATTTATGAATATAGCCAATGAATGATACTTTACTGATATCAAATAGGAGAAACTATGATGCTCCAAATATTTTTACCCTCCTGTTTTCCTTTTTCCCTACCTTTATTGTCATGTCTTTGACGTGGTTAGCTTGCGGACTAAAAATATAATAATAAAACCATGCTGTGTAGTCTCTGTTGGGTTTCTTTCTCAGATGTTTTCCAAGACATGGATAAATTCTCTAACAATTTTTCAAGGGCAAGTCTGCCCCTTTGCAATGATGGCAGCTATTGAACAATCTCCGTGGGAAGGTTCCTTGTCTGATGTCTTCCCTTTTGATTTAATTGAGTGTGAAACCAGAGATGCTACCAATTGCTACAGAGATGTCTTTGCAGCTACATACACAATATTTATAACACACACAAACCTTTTTGGCTACCTGCTCACTAAATAATTCTATTTTCCTTGAAATAATTTTTCATATTCCAGTTCATCAAATTCCATAAAAAGTACTAAGAAAATGCCAAAAAGCCAAGTCCCAAATCCTTATGTCCTAGCTATCCACAACTGATTCTGCTGTTACATTAAAAAAAAAAACAACCTCTTTTTAAAACCAGGAGTTATTTTCAACTTACCTCTATAACACAGTTCTTATTTGGTGTTTGATAAATTATGTCTGCACCAGGGGTGGGTTCTAACTTACCTCGCTGCCAGTTCGCTTCCTCCCGCACCACTTAGCCATGCCTCGTGGGTGCGTGCGCGCATGCGCAGTGCCGAAAAATCCGAAAAATCCCCCCCCCCAAAAAAGCCGAAAACAAGATGGCGATGCATGCGCAGTGCTGGAAACTTGGCTTTAAAAAAAAAATCCAAAAAAAAGATGGCAGCGTCCATGGATTGGCACCTACAGAACCAGCTCCGTGACATCACCAGCGGGTTGCTACCGGTTTGGGCGAACTTGTCCGAACCGGGAGGAACCCAACTCTGGTCTGCACCTTAACCATTCTTAAACCCCTTGGATCATTCTTCTCTATATTCAGTTGGAGGGTAAACTTTCTCATACAATCATTTTGGAATTAATGTTTCCTCTCATTTGGTATTGAATTGTTTTCTATTTATATTGACATGTTTTACAGGAGAAAAATATCCCATCGGTTGTTCCCCTGTTTCTGACCAATCAGCACATTTCACCTTGATCTTGTTTTCTTTCTCTCTCAGGCCATTGATTCAATAAAAAGAAACAAAATTGTCTCCCTATTGATCTGCATGGTACTCTAAGAGACCTGTTCTTCCCATGCAGAACTCCGTTTGCTTATAGGCATTTGCTTAAATAACCAAGGCAGTCCATTAATCCACTCCAGCAATTCAGATCCACCTATACACATGCTGACTTTCTCCTGGGAGATGGATCAGATTCCCAAACACAGAGATAATTATATGAACAGTATGTCTTTGTCAGCTTTCTTTTCTGTTGCTACTTGATTGAAGAAAACTCTTCGTTATTATTAAGGTTTTTTTTTTCCTTTTCGGTAATAGTTCAAAAAAAAGGGTGCCCAGGAGGAGATGGATCTTTAAGAATGTTTTGAACGTTCTTAAGGCAGGGGGAGCTATAAAGCTCTTCCAAAGAGGGGAGAGGGCAACCAATGATCCCCTGGGCAATGACGTTAACCCTCTGGAGTGCTGTCCTATCTGCTACTGTGCAATTGGCAAACCATACACAGGTGCAGTAAGTTAAAATACGCTCTATGGTGCAGCGGTAGAAGGTCACCAGCAGTTTTTCATTCAGTTGTTGTTTCCTGAGAAGTCTCAGGTAGTATAATCTCTGCTGGGCCCTTTTGACCAGTGCTGCAATGTGAGTGCCCCACATTTAAGTCATTGTGTGGTTGATTAAAAAAAAAAACTTAGAAACAAGAAACAACTATAAAGTAAATGGCCTAACCTCATTACATTTTGCTTTTCTCTGCTTTCTTTTTCTATTTTAGAAGGCAACACGTTCTTTTTTTTTTTTTTCTCTATCTGGGAAAGTGAACTGCTTTTCATTTGAGAAAATTATTACAGGCTTAGCAAGAATGGATGCATCATCATATCAGTTGCCCAATATTTACTTGTACACTAATTGTATCCTATTTTTATGTTAATTTATAAAGTTTATGCCGTATCCAGATTGAAATACTAAGCTTCATATTGTGGCAATGTTTCTGCTAGCTAATATCATGCACTGCCCTAAAACCTCCTTATATTCTGTCTGACTCTCTTCTCAATATCGTTTAGATTTAGCCTTTTCTAAACATATGCATTTTGATATATTATATGCATTAAAGAAATAATTCTGCTCACATATATGTAAAAACCAAAGGATTTTTTAAAAACTTAATTTTAACCCTTTTTGGTGGAATAAGTTATACACATGTTTAGAGCTGGTTTTTTGGTGTTTCAGAAGTAGATGGGCTCAGGACAGAATACTAGGCAAAGTTAGAACAATGGCAACAAAAAGTAAAACTAAATTCAATGCATAGTATAATTTGATAATGATCAAAAGTCTTATGCAAATTCTATTGCTGACTTATTCTTCTGTACATATTACACAAAATAGATTGTCCCTTTATAAAATTGTCAGATTTGGATTTCAACAGCTGTTCCATGAATGTAAGAACAAATAATATTAAATGATTTGGTTACTGCTTGGATTACCCTAGTCTATGATCTGTATTGTGGAAACAAGTATTAAGAGGGCCATCTTTCCTTATGATATTTCTCTCTTTTTACACCATCTTCTTTCCATCTTTTTCCACACAATAAAATATTAGGGAAAAGGCTGATTAGAGGTCTAAATGGATCTCTGAAGTGTCCTTTCTAAACTGGGTCAAGGGATATAGAAAATTGGGCAGCACTGACCTTTAGGGTTATGAGCCACGGTGGCGCAGTGGTTAGAGTGCAGTACTGCAGGCTACTTCTGCTGATCACCGGCTGCCAGCAGTTTGGCAGATCAAATCTCACCAGGCTCAAGGTTGACTCAGCCTTCCATCCTTCCGAGGTGGGTAAAATGAGGACCCAGATTGTTGGGGGCAATAGGCTGACTCTGTAAACCGCTTAGAGGGGGCTGTAAAGCACTATGAAGTGGTATATAAGTCTAAGTGCTATTGCTATTGCTAACCATGGTCTAGACAATTGTTTTGATTCCATCTTTCCCAGCATCAAGGTTTTTTCTAAGAAGTCCTCTCTTCTCATTGCT
>QLTV01001172.1:828220-838860 GCA_003457575.1 Thermophis baileyi | reverse complement strand
ATACTCCACCCACCTGCCCAGGACGCTTCTGCGCATGCACAGAAGTGTTGCGTGCGCGCGCGAGCGAGCGTGAGCGCAAACCGGTAGCAATGGGATTTAGAATCCACTACTGATATGATTGTGTTCTCAAGATACATCACTGTACTTCAAACTAAGTACATTCCAACACTGGAGGTTTTTAAGAAGAGACTGGACAACCATTTGTCTGAAATGGTATAGGGTTTCCTTTTCAGCAGGGAGTTGGATAAGAAGACCTCCAAGGTCCCTTCCAACTCTGTTATTCTATTATTCTAAGAGATGAATCCTAGTTTACCCACTCTTATGCTCAGCACATTTGGAGGCTTAGTGATGCTACCAAAATGCTTTCTCTAGAAATTTTTTATTAATTTTCCATCTATAATATAATAGAGCAATCACATTTGCTATGATTTTAATTTGATTTTATTTTTAATTTAATGAATTCAAACTGATTTCCCCCTAGTTTCAATGTTTTGGGAGTTCCACCACTGTTTGCCCAGAAAAAGTTGCACCCATAAATGATGGTTCACAAAAGGCAGTGTTAATGTTCACACAACAAGCCCAAACCAAACAGCCCACATTATGGTTGTGTGAACAAAGCCCAAAATTTTCCTACCGTTGGAGAAGGGAAGTGAGGCAAGGAAAATAAAACAGTATTGGATGGAGAGATGGAGGTCATTTGGAGGTTATGTGCAGCAAACTGCCTACCTCAGAAGGGCCTCAAGCACCTACATGATCTCACTCAGTTCCCATGATTTCACCCCATTCATATTGCCTGGATGAAGCAGGACACTATCTCTGGCTGGTACATGATCTCATCTAGGTTGTATTAACAGGATGTAGGATGTTCTTAAGGATTGGCAAGGAGAATTCACCAATGAAAATGCTGTTGCTCTTTGTTACCTTTTGCTGCTTGTAAAACTGTATATAAGCAATAAACACTGCGAAGGCAGTCAGACATCTTGGCATCCTGCAATGACTGGTCTCTAACTCCATCAATTCGAGATTGAATTTTCCAAGAAATAGACTCTACTTGGAAAGTACACCAGTCAGTTGTCTAAAAAATAGAGTATTAATCAAAATGCCAGTGGAAGAGGTTTCTCTTGTGCTAATCCATAGATTTTCATACTTTGAATTTCAAACTACCGTAAATAAACTGACAACTATACTCTTAGATTCCCTGTGGAGTCTTCAAAGTCTCAATTGATGGTTTCAATCCAGATGCTTGGCAGCCTTATACATATGGATTCCTTTCACATGATTACTGATGCAAGATCTGAGAAGAAAAGCTAACTTTTGTAGATAAAATTCTCAGGATCCAGACCTGTTCCCAATAAATACAAACTTAAGCTGTGAATCAGGAAGTCCCTGGTTCAAATCTCACCTCCACCAAATGAAATGGTAATTAGGTATCCTTACTTTTCACGTCTTTAGCAAATGTTCCACAACTGAACCAGTGAAAAACAGCAATGGTCTTCAAACCCTCAAATCACTTTATATAAAAATATAGTGGTAATTGATAGCAATAGCAATAGCACTTAGACTTATATACCGCTTCATAGTGCTTTACAGCTCTCTCTAAGCGGTTTACAGAGTTAGCATATTTCCCCCAACAATCTGGGTCCTCATTTTACCCACCTCAGAAGGATGGAAGGCTGAGTCAACCTTGAGCTGGTGAGATTTGAACCGCTGAACTGCAGCTAGCAGTCAGCTGAAGTAGCCTGCAGTGCTGCACTCTAACCACTGCGCCACCTTCTAGAAGTGTGAAAATGATAGTATAGATACAGTAATTTGATTTTAATAAATAAGAAATATGAATTATAATATGGATTCTTATAAATATACTGTTATATTTTTCTATATTTGTAAATAGATATTTGCAGATTTTTTTTTAAAGAATTAGGGAGAGGGAGAATAAAATTGTGCTGATTGGGAAGAATGTCCATTATTCAAATGAACATTTTATCAAGGCAACTCTCTCTTCACAAATGATTCCAATATGGTAAAATGAGGACCAAGATTGTTGGGGACAATATGCTGACTCTGTAAACCGCTTACAGAGGGCAATAAAGCACTGTGAAGCGGTATTATAAGTCTAAGTGCTATTGCTATTGCTACTTTCAATATATATTGAAAATAAGGCACTAAGCAACTGGCATAAGGAGGTAATGAACTATATAGTCATCAATTAAAGAATTAAATTTTGTAAAATTAAAGTTTTTACAGGATTTGAAAGAGCAAGGCAGATTGAAGAGTCCACATTTGAAATTGTATGACTGTACCAATTGGTTGACATGGATTACAAATTGTTTCCTTATTGCCTATACATCAGGGGTGGGTTCCTCCCGGTTTGGACTGGATCACCTGAACTGTTAGCAACCCGCTGGTGACGTCACAGATCCGGTTCGTTCGTTGCCGGTCCGTGGGCGCCGCCATCTTTTTTTGTGAATTTTTTGTGAATTTTTTGTGAATTTTTTTCCTGTTTGGAAGGTTTTTCCTGTTCTGCTGCTTGAAAAAGGGCCCTCCCGCCCTCCCCTGGGTTTATACTGACCTTTATTCCTTCGCCCGAAGCACAGCTGATCAGCTCCTCAGCTCCTCAGCTGTTTTTCGGGCTGATTGCAGCTACTGAGCATGTGCGGAAGCAAAATTGTGCGAGGGAACATGCGCGAGCAGAGCGAGCGCGCACGCGCAAAACATCGCAATGCGAACCGGTGGGGAAGGTAAGTGGAACCCACCTCTGCTATACATATATCTGTGGAAGAGACAGGACATTGAAATGGTCTGCATAAGTATCTTAGGATTGATACAAACAAAAACAAACAATTTCTAAGACATTATGTAATAATAAGCAATGTATTGAATGTAAATACACAAGAAGAATACACCCTGATGTTTTTCTGATATTAGATATTTACTTTTATGAAGAGATGAGCACATAGAAATTCATCCCACGAAGAGATAATAATTTATTAGGACTGCATGACTTAACTATTAATAAGATGAAGATAAAACCTTTTGAGACACTAACGTCAGTGGCTTAGTTTACCTGATTAGTTTCAAAAGCCTCAAATAAGTATGTAAAGAATTGGAAAAACAACAACCACCAAGGAGGAATAGATTTGACTGAATTTGAAAATCTTACAGTGTGAAACCTAAAGCATCTGCTAGGCCTCATTTATAAATTACAGGTGAAGTATGACTTAGAAACGCAAAAGTGAACGATTATATGATCAAATGTATACTAATGTGCAGGCCTTTCATCCTCCATTCCTTCATCTCTCCTCTTCCTTCTGCATCTCAACAACATTTGATGTCACCTCCTGATCATGGACATCCCCTCTCTCTTTCTACATGACATAGAGCTTTAAGATGGGTCAGCTTCAATTCCCCCATGCCCAGAGATTTCTAGCAGATGAAGTCCACATATCTTACAGTTGTCGAGATTTTAAAACATTGGGCTAAGGAATACTAGAAGGAGATGCTACTATATTCAGACGTTGTTTGGCTATTGTGTGAACAGAAAGCTAAATTAGATAGGCATTTGATATAATCCAGTCAGACATCTTTTGATAAATATATTTTCTTCTTCTAAAACTATATTTTAGTTGTTGCTTCTATTACCGTTATCCATTATTCATATCCATTTTCCCATTGCCTGTTACTATTTCATTGTGGTTCAATAACTGTTCATTTCCTTTTGAATTTTTATCTCCATTTAGTACAGAAAGCAAGTATTTTCTGCTTTTAAAAATTCATTCTCTCTCTCTCTCTCTCTCTCTCTCTCTCTCTCTCTCTCTCTCTCTCTCTCTCCATTTTCATATTTTATGCAGGTATTGGGTTTCTGTTAAACCAATAATATTTTAATTCAATACCATTACCTTTGGTAATGAGTTATTTTCTTTTACTTCTAGTCATTTTAAAGGACCCAATGGAAATAACATGGGAAAATGAAAAGATATTTTTGTCTATTTATGTTTATGTGTGTTTATATGTATGTATCAGAGGTGGGATCTTAACGGTTCTATCCAGTTCTTTAGAACCGTTAGTAACTCGGCAATGACGTCACAGAGTCGGTTCTGTCGGTGTTTCTGTGGGCGCCGCCATCTTGGATTTTGCTTCTGTGCATGCACAGAAGCTAATTTTTGCTTCTGCACATGCACAGAAGCTATTTTTTGATTGCTGCGGGAATGCACGCACGGCACGACCCTGAGCAAACCAGCAGCAAAAGGATCCAGAACCCACCCCTGGTATGTATGTATGTATGTATGTATGTAGAGATAACGTGTGTACTTTCTTCACTTTGGAAGCCCCCAATAGATAGCAGTTTTGTTTATTTCAATAATACCCATGGGAATTAATCATTGTTTTCCTTTAATTTAATTGTGTCTGATTCTCTGCTTGGATAGGTCCCTGCAGTTTTCTTGGCAAGGTGTTTTTAAAGTGATTTGCCATTGCCTCGTTCCTAGAGCTGAGAGAAATAGTCTGGCCCAAGATCACTCAGCTGGCTTCTTGCCCAAAGCAGGATTAGAACTCACAGTTTCTAGCCTAATGTCTAAATTGCTGCACCAAACTCTTTTAATCATATTTACCATTCTACATTTTGGTTAATCTGCTTCCTGTAGCTCACAACTATTTATTTATTTATTTATGTATTTGCAAAATTTATTGGCCATCCATTCTACCACAAGGTAACCATGGATAGCTTACAGGATTAAAAGGATAAAAGTATACAAAATGATAGATATATAAATAAAATATTATAAATACTCAGCCCTAATTAAAAGATGGGAAGGGAAGGAGTAGGATGAGAAGAAGAGGAGGTGGATCTGTTATTAATCTAACCATCACCACTCCAATGTGAAACTCTTCTATTAGAGCCCTAAGCCAATTTCAGAGCCAGGTTTTTAAATTCTTGCAGAAAGTAAGGGGAGGGCGGCAGTCCATCTTACCCTGGGGGGTGGGGTAAGATGTTCCAAAGGGTAGCACAATGGCAGAGATTCTGGATCCTGCCAGCTGGAATATCCTGGCTGATGGGGCCCACAGCATACCTCCTCTGCTGGCAACTGGTGGGGTGAGCCAATCCCAACGGGATGAGATGGTCCCTCAAGTAGCCTGGATCCATGCCATGAAGGGCTTTAAAGGTGATTTGCACCCAGAAGCAAACCGGCAGTCAGTGCAGTTCACACAGCAGTGGTATTACATGGACTATCCTTGGGGCCCCAAGAAATGCCCACGTCACCGCACTCTGCATCAGCTGTAGCTTCCAAATGCTCTTCAAGGGTAGCCCCAAGTAGAGTGTGTTGCACTAGCCCAAACATGAGATGACTAGGATTTGAATGACTGAACTTTCAATATGCCATTGCAAAATGCAGTTAGGAAAATAGGTGAAGAAGGCATTTACTTCTGCAGTGTTCCATGGAGGACTGGAATTCAACTCTGCAAATGATCTTTGTGCCTTATATTTTTCCCCACTGTGCTTATATCCGTACAATAAGTCCCTGCATCTTGGAGGATCCTCTCATGCTACTAAATGTGGCAAGCAATCAATATATATGAAAGAGTAATCAAAAGCACTGAAGGATAAAATTACAAATCCAGGGTCCAATCGCATGACTAAGAAGAGGATTATACTATGGCAGAGAGACTGTGTAAGGTGTCTTTCCCTTTAAAATTAATTTTCATAGCCAGATGTAAAGTCTGGAATATGCAAATGATTAACTTTCCCGCATATAGCACTTAGATTAGCCACATGAGCTATTTCGATAACCAATAAATATGTTCCTTTAACCTTACGCTAGATAGGATTTCAGCCTGTTCTTCAAATATTCATGAGCACCATTTTGCTATTGAAAAGAAAAGAAGAAAAGAGGTTTCTGTAACAGTGCAATAAGAATGGATTATTATTCGATTTGGGGCCTTATAAAAATTCTTCTCAGCAAGCAGGGAAAGAACCTTTGTGTTTTGTCCTTTTATGTAGGATAAATTGGAAAGTGAACCCATTGTGAGTCACCTTCCTTTCTCAGATTAAACTAAAAAATTATTTACAAGCTGCTTATCTGGTCTTGACTATTTAGAGATATATCTTGGGTTATAGTTGCAGTAGATTGCACTGCTCAGCCAACCTTGCATAGCCCTGAAAAAGCAAAGAGTTGGGCCTGCTTAGTACTTTGATGTGAGATCACTCCAAAATCCCAGAGCTTGTAATTAGACTGAGAAGGAAATCAAAAGTCCAAAAGACTAATCAACTGTTGCATAGAACATTGTTGATGTCTTTTCCTGCTGCTTCTGTGGCTATTCCTGTTTCCTAACTGGAAAAGCCCTCATATGGTAAATGTTCTTGTGTTATCACTCCTTTGGACCATGGCAAACCATGAGATTGTAACGTACTAATAAAATATTACAACACTTAGCTGTGTAAGAAGAACAATGAAAGCAAGAACTGTATAAGTCTCTCATTACATTTCCACCCAAAAGTTCTCCTTGATGGAAGAGATGGCACTGAAACCATCTTCCCTATTCAGCTTAATGAGAATAGTTGGGGGAAAATGCAAAAGTTATTTTCCATAAAGTACTGATGATTAACTTAAAATATACACACATCAGTGTACTTTTAGAAGGTGGGAGCAAAATTTAGATTTTTGATTCTAAAGAATCCAAAGGACAATTGTATTCTTATTTGTAAACTAGACCAGACTATGCAGATCAAGTTGATTTTTTTTCCAAATTAAGGATGAAGATGAACTAAAGCATTATCAATAAGCTATATATAATATCAGTCAAATCATTTTTGGCTCCAAAATATAATTTAATTCATTATATTATTTTTAACTGTTCCGTTATTTTTTATTTTTTTTATTTATAAGATGTATATGGCATCTTAAATCACAACTCAGGCCAGATCACAGAACACAGTTATAGGTGATCAGTAGTTGAACTTGAAAAACATAAGATTGAGCTGAAAAAGAGAGAGAATGATGGTTTTTATCTTTTGGTTTAGTGCGTTATGATTACCGTTACAGGCAGTCATAAACCTATGACTTCAATTGAGTCCAAAATTTATGTTGTTAAGGGAGACAATTGTTAAGTTAATTCTGCTTCATTTTATGACTTGTCTTGCCACAGTTAAGTGAATCACTGCAGTTGTTAAGTTAGTAATACTGTTGTTAAGTTAATCTGGCTTCCCCATTGACTTTGCTCATCAGAAGGTGCTCACATGACCCCAGGAGACTGCCAACCATCATAAATGTGAGTCAGTTGTCAAGAGCTGAGGTGGTGCAGTGGTTAGAGTGCAGTGCTGCAGGCTACTTCAGCTGACTGCTAGCTGCAGTTCGACAGTTCAAATCTCACCAGGCTCAAGGTTGACTCAGTCTTCCATCTGTTGTGGTCCGCCAGCGGCCTGCGGAGCTGGCAGCAGAGTCAGACAGTGAGGAGGCTGGGGAGGAACATGGGCCAGGCCTGGAGTCTGGAGAAGGCTCGGTGCCAGAGGCAGGGATCCAGCCTGGGCCACCTGGGAGGTCTGTGTTGACTCCAGAGTCTCCAGAGGCTGACATGAGCGAGGCAGATGAACAGGGGGAGCCTGTTCCCACTGCACGCATGCGCAAAGCTGCCAGAAGGCAAGAACAGTTACAGAGGAGAAGGACTACTCGGGAGTAAGGCTTGGAGATAATTGGCCCCTCCCATAGGCTATAAAAGTGGAGCAACGGATGTGCTCGTTGCAGGAAGCAACTTGGTTCACTTCGTGTCTCAGCATTTCTGACTCCGTGTTTCTGTTTGGCCTTGCAAATCTCTTTGCTAATTAGGTCTTTGGCAGTATGTCAAGAGAGATAAAGGTTCGTGCTTATCTGCCTTCTTCTGAAAGACTTCTGTCGGACTAGTTATCATTGTTTGGGACTTATTACTGCTGGGAATGAAAATAATTCACAGCTGTTAAAATAAAAAGAGGTTTTGGGGACTCCGTTTGTGCTGTATTATTTTATCAGGAAGCCTAGGTCAGAACACCATCCTTCTGAGGTGGGTAAAATGAGGACCCAGATTGTTGGGGGCAATATGCTGACTCTGTAAACCGCTTAGAGAGGGCTGTAAAGCACTGTAAAGCGGTATATAAGTGCTATTGCTATTGCTATCCTAATGTAAATCATGTGACCATGGGGATGTTGAAATAGTCATATGTTTGAAAAATGACCATAACTCACTTTTTTCAGTACTGTTGTAACTTTGAATGGTCACTAAACAAACTGTTGAGGACAACCTAATATTCAGGAGAGAGATTTCAGGGCTGTGAATTTGAGTCTTAGAGGAAAAGGCATGGCTTTTATGTTCCTTTAATTTTTTTTAAAGGTTATTTACTACACACACATTTCTTTTAACGGAAAATATTCAAGTTTTACATGCACTGCATGTGTTTTTCTTCACAATAAAATGAAATAAATGGTAGGTACAATTTGTTTTCTTATTACCCTAGCTTTGCAGGGCCTTTTGAAAGGTCAATGAAAAGACAACTTCAATGGTCCATAAGGGGCAGTAATTTATGCATTTCACTTTCTGGGAAATAGTCCAGGCAAAATTAAATTTTAAATTCTCTCCACTTGACTTCTTTCATCAGCAGTTTTTTGTTTTTTTTTCTTCCTCCCAACTCTGCCCCTTTCGGTGTGCAAACACCCACTCCCTTAAAAAGCTGCTTTTTCTGTTCCGTGCTTATTAGAGATTTGTGAAGGTGGGCACTTTAAAACAGTCACAATGCTTCTGAAGCTGCAAGGGGATCCAGACAGGTAGTAAACACAAAAGGTCTAATTTTCACCCAGGAGAAAGTGGCCCTGCAATTGTTCTTCTGAACAGCTTGGGTTTCTCTTTCTAATGCTAGATGAAAATAGTTATTGGCAAGCAAACTAAAGTGGAAACAAACAGGAGCAGCAACCACAGTAGACAAGGTATTATACCCCTTATTTTTCTGATTACAAAATCCACTTAGAATTACAGCAGGACAAGTAGATTTCAGAATATCAGGTTCAGTTTCCATATTAAAGACATAATTTCCTTCCTATCCGTGAAAGGTCTCTCCTTTTAAAATCTGCTCCATAAGGAGAAAAAGAAAAGATGCATGATTTTAATCAGTGGTATTCTCTTTTTTGCCTACTTGCTTTTATAAGCAAGGGTTGCCTTTTGGGGGTGGAAAATTATTATTATTTTTAGTTCAAATGTGTTGTGTCTTTACTCCAAAATGATAAATAATATAAGAGCCATGGTGGCACTGTGGTTAGAATGCAGTACTGCAGGCTAACTCAGTGCTCACTCCAGGAGTTCAATTCCTGAGCGACTCAAGGTTGATTCAGCCTTCCATTCTTCCAAGGTTGGTAAAATGAGGACCCAGATTGTTGGGGGCAATATGTTGATTCTGTAAACCGCTTAGAGAGGGCTGTAAAAGCACTATGAAGCACTATATAAGTCTATGTGCTATTGCAATTGCTAATCAATCTCCCTTCCCTAGAATGTAAGTGTGTGTGTGTGCAGGGGTGAAATCCAGTAGGTTCTGACAGGTTCTGGAGAACCGGTAGCGGAAATTTTGAGTAGTTTGGAGAACCGGCAAATACCACCTCTGGCTGGCCCCAGAGTGGGGTGGGAATGGAGATTTTGCAATATCCTTCCCCTGGAGTGGGGTGGGAATGGAGATTTTGCAGTATCCTTCCCCTGCCACGGCCACCAAGCCACGGCCACCAAGCCACACCCACAGAACCGGTAGTAAAAAAAATGGATTTGTGTGTGTGTGTGTGTGTGTGAATTGTTAGTATATTCTTACAAATTGAATTCCACTGAAGTGAACCAGTTCTAATATAATGAAACGTTAAAAAATCCTAATTACCATCTACCATTTAGACTCAAAGGATGTTGGAATGCAAGAGGTCAAGGAAGGTATAAGATACTACATAAATTATGCAAATGATCTAATATCATTCAAATACTTGCAAAGCAGGAGAATATATTTTATAAGCCTATGTTTTGTTCCTGTAAAGTGCAAAAACAAAATCATTCACACACACACACACACACACACACACACACACACACACACACACACAAATATATCCATACCACTTACTTTCTAGAATTCAAGTGGGATTAACAATAATTTGAAGAAGTGAATTTTAAAAAGAATACAGACTGCATTAATATTCTAAGGCAACCCTCTCAATGTAGCTTGCTTGACTCTTGTAGTTTCACCTTTCAGTGTGTAGCCTTTCTTGGAATACAATTATAATTGCTCTTATTGAATAAATGCAGTGACTATATCTGTAATTATACCTGGCACAATTTAAGAAGTTTCTAGTAATTTATAATTTGCATTAAAAGAATTTGTTTTTCTCTTTCCTGATATAGCATACCTACTGTGTTTACTTGACACAGGACTCTTAAAAATGGGAGCTTTTATGACTTGGTGACATATTTCTTGCAAACTGTTTCAGCATAACTGGGACTTCACTGAAGCTACAGTAACTTAACTCCTATCTCAGAGATGCTTCCACATGAATTTTGTCACTCAGTTGTGTATAAGGGACTAATCCAGTTCATTATAAATTTTAGCATTCTGAATTACCTTTTTTTTTTTTTTGTAAGTAATTTTAAAGTTT
>QLTV01001172.1:775098-809614 GCA_003457575.1 Thermophis baileyi | reverse complement strand
CTTGGGTGCAGTCCAGGGGTGAAATGCTCCCGGTTCGGACCAGTTCGGGAGAACCGTTAGCAGACATGTGACCTGGCAAAGTTGTGTGTGTATGCACACGTGTGTAAGTGACAGTAGTTATGGGTTGCTGGAATAATGAAGAAATAACAATTCCGAAACACAGTCTCTGAAGTAATTTTCTTTAAAACACACACACACGCAAGCACAGTAAAACATCCTTGTGCATTTATTTATTTTTTAAAAAGAGAAAGTCAGAGAAAAAATTTCACTGACCCTGAAGAAACAACTTAAGCAGGTCACGGAATGGATGAGCCGAGGTGGCGCAGTGGTTAGAGTGCAGTACTGCAGGCTACTTCAGCTGACTGTTCAGCAGTTCAGCGGTTCAAATCTCACCGGCTCAAGGTTGACTCAGCCTTCCATCCTTCTGAGGTGGGTAAAATGAGGACCCAGATTGTTGGGGGCAATATGCTGACTCTGTGAACCGCTTAGAGAGTGCTGTAAAGCACTGTAAAGCAGTATATAAGTCTAAGTGCTATTGCTATTGCTATTGCTATGTTAGGAAAAGTGACTGCAGCAGATGCTGTACTTCCAAAGGTGATTTATAGACAGCCCTTCAGTCACTGATTTAATTCACTCAGTTTAAGGCTCCTAAGGGCTCGCAGTCAAGTGGCCATCTTCCCAGATTTCTTCATTTGAATAATTAAAAGAAAAAGAAACTGGAAGCAAAGTGGCAGGAGGGGGGGGGGGAAACCCACAGAGTTTTTAATTCTTTTGGTGGAGAAAACCAATGGAAAGACATGACTTTGTGATCTGATAGGTATACCGCTTGCCTTGTCCCAACCCTGCTTTGTAGTTGGCTACTTGGTACACATTTTTTAGCAAGCAGAGAATCTTATTTCCAAGATTGGCTTGTCAAACTGGTCTTCTCCAGCACAGTCCTTGAATCTTTTCCTAGAAGCAGTGCAGCAATAACCAGTGCTAACATAGGAAATAGTGGTCCAGGAAAGGATCAAAGTTCAGGGAGAACAGATGTTCCACTTCTTAGATCTCTGAAAGAAGAAAACCAATATGTTTCACGTGTAAGTCTTTTATTGATTGATTGATTGATTGATTGATTTAATTTCTCTATTGTCCGGGGTTATGTGTCCCTTCAATCACAGTAGACCCTAGCTCATTCTCTCTTCTTCTGTTCGGCTTTGTGTTGTTTGTTATCTCATAAGTAAACAGTGGACTTTTAAATGGACTTCTTATTAAAACTTGTTTAAATCTATCTTAAAAAGGTAAATGTTTCCACTCTCCAGTTGTGTCCGACTCTAGGGGATGGTGCTCATCTCTGTTTCTTAGCCAAGGGAGCCAGGGTTGTCTGAAGACGTTTCTGTGGTCATGTAGCCAGCATGTCTATATGCCAAGGTGCAGAGAATGCTGTTACCTTCCCAAAGAAGTGCTACCTATTTTATCTACTCACATTGGCATGCTTTCGAACTGCTAGGTTGCCAGGAGCTGGGGCAAGAATGGGAGCTCATCCCATGGTGCAGTGCTTGGGTCCCAAACCTGGGCTGTCAGCTTTCCAGTTGACAAGCTCAGTGTTTTTAAGCACAGAGCCATTGCACCACTTAAGTCTGTTTTACACAGCTATAATTTCTAAAGAATGAAGCAGTAGAGAAGGTGGCAGAAGTTATTAATTTGTTAGGGCTTGATAACTCTTCCCACAATAGGAGGGAAAAAGGAGTGAAGAATCAGCTAGTTTGGCCACTGCTGAGAATTGTGTTACTTTAAGTCTACAGATATGGATTGTCTAGGCTGAGAAAATCTAGTGCCTCCTTTGCAGATGATACTCAAACAGTTACTCTTGTGAATTGTTCTAAACTCTTCAGAGCAGATAATCTCCAGTACTTCATTCTATTTTAGCCGCAGCTCCAGCACTGGTAGTTGCAGTGCCTATCCATCCAACGCCTCCAACTGTTGATCTTCACCATGTTCCTTTTTTGGTCATGTAATCTTGATTCAACAATGGCTTGTCAAGTCAACAAACTATCTTCAACTCCAGAAGATCATGCTCTATTCATCTCTTACATCTTCTGGTGGATATCCTTTCAGCTTCTGTGTAGGATGGATGAAGCATGCTTTCCTTGCTACTTAGAAAGCTCCCCTTCCCTTCATTTTTTCCTCTTTTGTATCTATAAGTTGCAAGTAGGAACATTCTATGCAGTTGAACATCAGTTCTTCCTTGCTTCGAAGCTTCTGTGGACTCACAGAAGAATCTAGGAAGGAAAGAACTACCTGTTCTCCCGTTGATTTCATTATTCTATCGTGCTTTGGAGAAACAGAGTTATAGTAAGTGTCTTGGTTGGAGAGAGAGTCTATGTCGATATCAGAAATGGGTAGGGGATTTAAAAGCATCCATTAAAAGCATCTCTAAAGGGAAAAGCAGGTCATCTGGACTAGTGAGGAGGGATCAAGTTCTGAAAGGAAAAGTCAGCACTGGCAGGCTGGTTTTCACAGAAAGGATTGCTGGGTAGGAAAGGCAAGAAGCAAGAGGACAACCAGTTAGGTCTTGTGGGGTTTATAGTCTGCACTGCACATCACTAGCTGACCCTATTTTCATCCACTGAAATTTCTGAAGTAGGCTTAAGAAACAAAATGGCAGCAGCATCAGAGACAGATTAGACTCCAGTGTGGAATTTCCCATAGTCTCAGGATTGCCAAATGTGGTCCAATAAAGAAATCTGTCCTGATCCTTGATATTCCATGGAAGAACTTTTTCCAGGAAAAATTACTTATTCTTGGTTTTTTTTTTTTTTAATAATTCCCTATCCTTCCAAGAAAAAAGGAATAACACTTTGTAGGATTTTCTGTTAACTAATATCCTCTTTCATTTATATGATGGTTAACATTCCTTATGGTCCAGAACAATGTAGGATACTATCCATTATGGAGCATGGAAAATAGCCACCTGCCTACCAATATGAGCATGGCTGATAACATTGAAGTAATTAGAGGAGGAGGAGGAGGAGGAGAATATGAAAAAAAAAGAAGTGACTGTATACTTTTGATATTGCCTCTGATGGTGGAAATTTTTTTCTGCACCCTGCCAATAAACAAAGTCCCTTTTTACGAACCTGTCATCCTTTCATTTGGGGCACAGTTTGGGCGGATGGATGGAGCTGAATGTTTACTGGCCGGATGCCCTTCCTGATGCCACACAGAGTTCGCAGCAGATGTTTTTTTTCTTTGGACCCTAGCCGCTACCTAGAATTGATCAACCTTCTGCATGGGAGGTGAGCATCTTTCACCACTAGGCCACCATGCCGCTTCTCTATTTTGTGACAATGCCTGCCTACTTCCTCTGTGCTTAAATAGGTTGGAGTAATTCAAACATTATTTGCATATGGGTTTTTGAAACCATGACAAATGGTGAGGCGGATAAATATATAAGCATAGTTTTTCCCCCTTCCTTCCAGTGAGTATTGCTTTCCCTCAGCTATTTTCTTTTTCACTCTGTTTTAATATTTACTACTGTTTGAACCAGGGGTGGGTTCCAAAAATTTCCGCTACCACTCTGTGGGCGTGGCTTAGGGTTACGTGCGCACGCGCTCCCCCGGTGCAATTCTGTGTCCGCGCATGCTCAGTTACTATAATCTGCCCGAAACACAGCTGAGGAGCTGATCAGCTATGCTTCGGGCGAATAATAAAGGACAGCCTTAACCCGGGGGCGGGTGGGAGGGCCCTTTCCAAAGCAGCAGCAGAGCACAAATGGCCCAAAACGTAAAAAAGCCGCCAAAAATTCCCGGAAAAAAATGGCGGCGCCCACGGACCGGCACCGACCAAGGCGGGTCCACGACGCCATCATGACGTCACCAGAGCCTCGCTACCGGTTCGGGCGATCCAGTACGAACCAGGAGGAACCCACCCCTGGTTTGAACCTTATAATGGACTTCCTATTTGTCATGGTGCTGTTTACCTGATCAGATTTGTCTATCCCTCTGGGAAAAACATTTGTTGACTTCCTAAAGATTCAATCTTAACTATCATGCTGCTGAAAAACTGGCCCATCATGATCTATTTTGCTTTTATCAAATGTGAAAGGATTAGAATAGAATAATTGACAACATTCTCCCTTTTATTTCAATATTGCTATTTCAAAACGCTGTAGACATAAAGACTAATTCTCCCTCTGAATACCTGGATTCATATCTTTTCTTTCTTTATTAGCATTGCTTTCATACTGTTGAAAGGGAAGTTGTTTTTGTGGTTGTCGTCATTATGAGGCAGGGGGGAAAAAACCAAATGAGGAATTTGTCACTATTAACTAGAATAGGATTGGGCAGTCAACAAATGAAGACCTTGTGTCAGGGATTAAATATGGAACATGGGCCAAATTGTTTTTTCCTCTCCCTGGGAATTGTCACCCAGATTAAATGCAGTCATGTGCCAGACACTGCAGCTGAAACTGCCATGTTATTATCTTTCTAGTGTCTCTTAATTGTTTTCTTTCCTCAAGTATATGATGGTTACCACAACATCCTGGTAAGGTTAAAAAAGGTTCAGTTGTAGCTGTGTCCTTCCTTTTCCAAATCAAGAAGCTTTCATGGCAGGATTGCAGGAACGATCCTTATTGTCATAAGGTGAAAGAACAGATTCCTGAAAGCCAGCTGAAGTTCTTCTCTGTCCTATCTTCTACCAAATAAAATCAAAGTGAGGTTATTTTCTTTTTATTTTCTTTCACAGCCTAGGTATTTCCTCAGGTAACATAAAATATGAACATATCCTTCTTGATCCTGACTATGGATGGGCTCTGCAGAGAAACTGGATAGCTGTGATTCTTGGTAGCTTTGTAATGGTCCACAGAGTCAACCCTGACTCCAGTTGGCTATAGAGATAAGGCCCTGAGGCTTTGGGGGCCACATTTTCTGATGTGGCTTGCTAATATCATCTTCATAGGATAATAAAGGTAAAGGTTCCCCTCGCACATACGTGCTAGTTGTTCCCGACTCTAGGGGCCGGTGCTCATCTCCGTTTCTAAGCCAAAGAGCCAGCGCTGTCTGATGACGATTCCGTGGTCATGTGGCCGGCATGACTAAATGCTGAAGGGACCACAGAATGCTGCTACCTTCCCACCAAGGTGGTCCCTATTTTTCTACTTGCATTTTTACATGATTTCGAACTGCTGGGTTGGCAGAAGCTGGGGAAAGTAACGGGAGCTCACTCCGTTACACGGCGCTAGGGATTCGAACCGCCAAACTGCCAACCTTTCTGATCGACAAGCTCAGCATCTTAGCCACTGAGTCACCGCGTCCCCTTTCATAGGATAATAGGTCAGCCTAAAGTGGTTTTCATACTTAAAGCAGGATTAGAATTCACATTCACCTAGTCTCTACTCCAATTAAATCAATAGAACAAATCTTAGGTCTTAGATCAGTAGAACAAATTGGTAGCTTTATGGAATATAATTTCTCCCATACCCAAATAAACATGCTAAAAAAATGAAAAAAGATTCAGGTGCCTTCCAGACCTTTTGAGGTAGAAAGTCTCATTTAACATTCTCATTACTAATTTCTGCTTTTTAAATAATAGAAAGTTCAACATTTCTGAATAGGGCAGAGAGTGGCAGCTGTTTCTCACAAACAGCATTATGATGTGTTTATCTTATGTACTGCTTTTAATAGGAAGCATCGAGGACATTTAGAAATGGATGTGCTTCTCAGAGGTATTAGAACAATAATAATAATAATTGAAAGAAACAGCACGGAAGCTATGGGAGCTACAATGCTTTAGTGGTTAGTCTGAAGTTGATATTACCCAGCGCAACACGGTAATGCATTCTAAATTAACATTAATGGTACTCAAGCTACTTACTTATCAGTGGCAATCTATTTAAATTAAAAAAGGGGGAAGTGTTCCAGGTTTTTTTATATCTTGAATAATAGCAAGAAGAATGCTACTTTAGGAACAACAGAGCATTCAAATCCTCTGCTTCACATTTACCCTGACAGAGTCTTCATGCAAGTCACATTTCCATCTTCCTGGATTCTGGACAATATATTATGTATTAATTAGTAGTACACAATCATTTGGAAGACTTATTTTATTAAGGGCAGCTTAACAGACAATGATGAAATGATTTGGGATGAGACTGAAGTGCTAGAAGCATTGTAGAGATTTGCAGTTCTATTGAATGGGATTTTTTTTTTAAAGTGATGAAATAAAGTGATAAATGCAGTCAGAATAGTGAAAAGGGGTAAGGCTAAAAGTGCAGGTGATGTATCACTGATACAGGGTTAAAGTATGATTAATTTAAAAAGTAATAAAAATTACATTTTTTTAAAAAAAAAGCATAAATAATTAAATTTCAAACTATTAAAGAATCTGTAACTTTCTTTAAAAAAAGAATGCTAAATAATACAAACTAAAAAGAAAAGAAGTATTTTTCCTTTTTATTCATTTATTATTCCTTTCTGGAGAATTCTCAATTTTATATTCTATTCTAAAGAATTATATTCTAAATTTCTTATACATTGTTTACATTAATTTGTAAATTGTTTAGATCGTTGATTTTAGCCTTCAATGAATGCTAGCAGAGGTTAGGATTATATAGTGTTACAGTGGAAGGAACATGCTGTATGCACAAGTCTAATGGAAACAGAGTCCAATAGAGGTAGGAGAAACTACCACATAGGTATGACATTTATATAACCTCTGGTCCATTAGCAGATGCTGTGTCAGGTAAAAAGAATCAAAACTATTGGTTAAATTGCAGCATAGGTTTATTCAAGTCTATACACAAGAATCTAGGCAACTAAAGTTCAACATTAAATTGGTGCCAGATAAGGATCAGTGGAATTCAGGAGGACTTGGACTTGGAACATTTGTGGAAATGTAATGATTCTAAGCTGATGACATGCTTAACTCTGCCAGCTCTTTTCTGATATCTTGCATCTTAAACAACTCTGGGGTATTGGGGAGGCTTATCTTAATTCATCTTTTATCTTTTATCATTTATCTTAATTCATGGACATGGTGGCTCAGTGGCTAAGATGCTGAGCTTGTCGATCGGCAGTTCAGCGGTTCAAATCCCTAGTGCCGCATAACGGGGTGAGCTCCCATTACTTGTCCCAGCTTCTGCCAACCTAGCAGTTCGAAAGCACGTAAACAATGCAAGTAGAAAAATAGGGACCCCCTTTGGTGGGAAGGTAACAGCTTTCCGTGCACCTTTGGTGTTTAGTCATGCCGGCCACATGACCACGGAGACGTCTTCGGACAGCGCTGGCTCTTCGGCTTTGAAACGGAGATGAGCACCGCCCCCTAGAGTCGGGAACCACTAGCACATATGTGCGAGGGGAACCTTTACCTTTACTATCTTAATTCATAATCCTTCTTCTCCCTGGAATCTGCTATGTAAGAGGAAGGGGCAAAGGAGTTAAGGAAATACATTGTATTTGTGCAGGGTATGCACATGCAAAGAGATGACTTTTTAGATCTAAATTTAATGCTGGCTTCCTTTCAGACCAATCTGGGGTGAGGGTAGGGACTTGACAATACAATTAAACCATTTTAGTGCCTCGATCAATGATTTTCCTGCCATGTTTTGGTGGTTTTTTTTTTTACCATCCTTCTCTTATAATAGAATGATTTATGATACATGCCCTGGTTTGTTGATATTACTGCACTTACAAAATGTGTTTTCCCAATTTAAAATACATCCCCAATATTTTCCATGCTTTGTTATAAAATGAAAATTCTGTTGCGGTTTCCTTTTGTCAGTTACCTTCATTATATGGAGATCGGAGAACCTGTGTTAATATTTTATAATCTCTCTTTAAAAATAGAAACTTTAAACTGGAATAACAATGATCTCAAGGAAGAAATCTAAATCCCCAAACTGCCATCTACTATTGTGTTCCACTGATTTTCCTTTGGAGCACTTAGGATGTAAGTTGGAAAAAGGATAATATAATGGTATAATCAACTATGCAATTAACATAACAGAACTTTTGCAGTATTTGAAATAAAATTAGCAGCCTCCTAAGTGTCTTGTAAAATTACTTTTTAAAAAATAAAAAGTTATGCACTGAGAAACAGACTTGAAATCTGGAATTGTGTTATATTTAAAAACCATATTTCCCAAATAAGGTATTTAACCAGCTTTAGCGACATTTACCAGATCTGGGCTGCAAAAACCCAGATGACTATTAACTGGTTGCACAAAGCAGAATTTTCAAGTTAGAAATAGGAAAAAAATGCAGTGAATGTATTTCTTTCTTAGCAAATCTTTATTTGGACCAAGCCTTCCACCCATATCTGGGCAATCAAACATGATGATCAAGTTATAGAAAGTAAGTTATTTTTATTAGTGCAGTAATCTCTGGCATCTTCTTGGAAGTACATTTTTATAATCTTTAAATTTCTTGGAGATGTCCTGCCATCATGCATCTTCATGACAAGAGAGAATGCTTAACCCAACATTGCAGTGACTTCATATCTTTCCCATGAATAGTGTATCAAGTCACACATTTAAAAAAAAAAACCTGACTTTCTTTTCTTAAGGACTGTTGTTTGAACATAATAATCTTTTGCTACTTAAGCCTCCCCTGAGGCCCTATTTCAATGATTTTTTTTCTTATTCACATAATCCTCCATCAAAGCTTCATTTTATTTGAAAAGGCAGATGTGATCATCATTACAAATTTAAATCCCATTATCTTAGCCTGATGAGGTTGAGTCCAGAAACTGCTTAGCACCGTAAAATAGACAATTGATAACCATTGTGCCATCTGGCTGAACTCTAATGAATTAAAACTTGTTGGTAAAACCTACAAAATAAATTAAGAGGTTTGAGATTGGATATTAAGATGCTACTGTGGTACCGCAAATGTGACTCTTCTTATTATCAGTTGCATCTTTTGACTTTGAACACTTAACTTCTTAGATTGACAGCCTGTGCAGTGGTTAAGGTACTGAGAAACTGATTAGCTTAGAGATAAAGCCTCAAATCTAAAGTCACCCACAGAAGCAACCTGGGTAATATTGGGCTAATCATTCTGCAAGCTTAATATATTTCACAGGTGATGGAAAATTGGGGGGAAAAAGTATTGTTGACACCATCTTGAAAGGATGAGGGTCCATTAAAAAAAAAAGAGGTATTGGCTATGCCTTAATAGCTTTCTATTTAAATATCCCAATGACCAAATCAACCGTCCAAGGTACGGTTGTTATTATCTAAATTAGACAATAACTGTCAGCCAAAAAGTAAGCATGACTCTATGAGCAAAATCTACTTTACTGTAAGGTTACGTTAATGGAATCTTGCAAGTCTGAAAGTACAAACTTTCCATCAACAATTTTAACTGCTTGATCCATTAGGGCAGGTCATTCCTAAGTTTCTTTCTTAGACTTTTAAGTCATTGGGATTCCTGAATCTCTTATCTAGCTGTTTTCTAGGCAACATCTCTCACTCTTCCCCCTGTTCTCCAAAGTCATTACTACATTCCATTGCATCAGTTGTTACCTGAGAAGATAAAACATAGCACAAACTGAATAAACAGTAGAAGGCATTGGCAGAAGCCACATGTTCAGAGTTGATTCCCACAGTAGTCGTACATCTTTATGTTTGTAGGTGCACAGGGCTGTATTATCCCATCTCCCCCTTGGATCTCCAAGTGGTAACACATGGCACTCTGCATCATTCTTAATTTCCAGTATTTCTAATCTGGCATTATTAGGTGTATATAGCCCCATTGTTCTTCCAAATGTACTGTCTACATAACTTGCTAAATGAAAGTTGAGTGGCACCCTGTCCTTTATGGGGAGCCTGAGACTGACATGACCTATTTTCATGCATGAGTTTTGCACGCCATTGTTCTTCCCTATTATCTATTGAGTTAACAACTGGTTCAAACAAACTGATCCTCTCTAGAGATATTTCAATAACCTTCTTGGAGAACTTGCATGTAGAGATCCATTGCTTCTGAATTCAAAGCTGCTATTTTTCTCAGTGCCAGAGCTGATTCTCCTTAAATATGTATATAGCTTTAGGAAGAAAACCACAGACTTGTATTGTTCAAAAATAAACACAGTGTTCTAATGTACAATAAATTATTGGCTAAGATAGATGAATATAATTGCATGGTGTGTTATATGGTGTTTTAAAAAATAAATGCAATGAATGGGTATTAAAATCCAATCAATTGTTACTATGCTCTGATACTTTGAGTTGTTTTCGCCTCCAAATTATGTGTTAATTCGTCAGTAAGAAAAAACCTCAGTATTCTTGCCCACCATGGCTACACACACATATACACACACACAAAGGCAATTTTCCAAGACACTGCAACCTCCTTATGAATAACAGCTAATAATGGATAGCTAATTCATTGTTTGTCTAATAGCCTTTTATGCTCATTTTCATACCAGCATTAGTTCCCTAGTGACAGTTCAGTCTGTACTATTTGAAATAAAAAATAAACTCTTTTCTGGACAAACACAATCTAGCTATAGTTCTTCGTGTGCTGAGAACCTCATGTTTGGATGGCTATAATGTTCTAAGCTAAAAAAGGAAAAGGAAAAGAACAAAGCAGTTATAAGGATGATGTCTGTATCCATAAAATAAAGGAACATCTGTTTCTTAGGAGAAATGTGTGTGAAGAATTTTGATTACACTGTTGGAGAACAATTGTTGAATACTTTGGACCACTGGAAGAACAAATAATTAAAAAAGGCTGCTCACTAACATATTTTGGGCACATAATGGAAAGATGAAGCTGCCACTAATACATTTTGGGCACATAATGGAAAAAGCAAAAATCCTTAGACAAGACTTTAATGCTTGGGAAAAATCAAAGGCAATTAAAAAGTGGGTCTATAGAATTCATGGTAGTTAGACACAATAGAATTCAAGGTGGTTAGACATGATCACTAACACATAAATTCAAAGAAACAATTACTGACAAATAATCCAGGTGAAATGCTAGCCATCAAGTCATGAATGGCTGGTCTAGATGGATTGTTAGCTTAATATTAAGAGGGACATGAAGAATTATTAGAATCACTTACAAATATGATGAATGAAATTAAAACAAAAACAAAGACAAGACCCCCAACATAGGAAGTGATATATATTGCTTTGATTATAAACTAATATAAATAGTAACCAATGCTATAGACCAATTTCCTTGCTGAACATAGATTATAAGAATTTTAGAACAATATTAACCAATAGACTAAAGAAATATGTTTCAGATATTATACATATTGACCAAAAGGAGAGGAGGAGGAGGAGGAGGAGGAGGAGGAGGAGGAGATTATGTTAATGATAATGATAATGATGATATTTGTGGATGTGGAAAAAGCTTTTGACAATCTGAAGTGGCAGTTAGTGCTGGTAGCTCTTAATTAAATGAATCCTGAACAAGAATTCTAAGCTTGGGTTAAAAATATATCAACAGCGAAAAGCAAAGATTATGGCTAATGGAGCTCTCTCAGTAGATTTTGAAATTAGTAAAGAAATGAAGCAAGGATGTCCACTCCTTTATTATTCATTGCATTATAAATATTGGCAGAAAAAACCCCAAGGTGATAAATAAATAAAAGGTTTTAAAATTCAGAGAGAGAGCTATAAAACCTTAACTGCTTAGAACATGATTGAGTATTAATTATAAAAGATCCAAAACATCTATAAATAAGTTGATGAAAGCAAGTCATAGTTCTGGATGCAAAATCTATGTTCAAAAAACAGATGAATCAACAAATCACTCAGTTTCACCCATGTTCACTTTGTCTGGCCTACTGTATGTTCCAGAGTTATATGAAAGGGTAGATAAGGAATAGATCTGCAAATAGTTTACAAAATCCAGATCAAGCTCAAATGCAAATTATAATCAGAAGAGGTGGGAAGCTGACAAACTGGTTATCTGAAAGAGCTCTGAGAAATATTATCCTGCAATCTATTTATCCTTTTTTTTTAATGGCAATTCCACTCCACTCATTTAAATTTATTTCAGATTACTTTGCTGACAATAGCAGCATTGAAGGAGAGATGAAGTGTATCACTTCAGCACTTAATGGAGGTGCCATTTTTCATGCTCATAGATAGGTAAAAAAATAAGTCATTCACCTGTAATAAAGAAGGGCAATATATAAGGAAGGAAGTTACTTTCCCAATTTGTATTATGCTACTGTTAAACTCTTATGGCCATGCTTTGTTTTGTTCTGTAGATTCAAGTAGGAATTCAGAAAAGTGACTCTTTAGCTTGCTTTCTAAAGTGACATAATCTACTTCCACCATCTCCATATTCTTTGCACATTTCAGATTTTATTTCTGCTGTACTCTAGAAGTCTCCTGGTTACATCCTTGATGTTGGAGACCAACTGTCCCAGTCAGGAGGAGGGTTCAAATGAGGAATTAGTCTAGACTCATTACATAAACACAGGAGGGCAATGTCTGATCCTCCCTGAATGCTTTTGAGATTTGTTTAGTCTTTCCCAGGGGAGGCTTGAGAATTCCTTGGAATAGGCATGGAAAAATAAAGTATCTAATCTGAACTCTACTTATGTGGGTCTGGTTGTTCACTCCTGACACTTAATTTCATATTCATTTGGTTACAATCAAGCATACTGCACTGAGCAGTATATATTTTACCATTTAAATTATTCATGCATTAGTTCATTTACCAAAGCTGCCATTGAAAAATAGCCACAACAACATTCTAGACTTTTTATTCATAGTTTGTGCATTGGAGAATATACTGACTAAGTTGCTTTATTATCTATGCTACCCAAATGGAGGGAAAAAAGTTGGAATTAAAAGGTAATAGCCTGACACATTTCTCAGATTTGCCTTCCAAACCCAGCAGATTTCATTAGTTTCTTTCATGTTACGGGGGTGATGCTTAAAGGTTTTGATAATGAGGTGCTCAACTCTTGCTTTCCACTAAATGTGCTGTAGTGTAAAGCATAATGCTCATTCCAATAGATGAAAATCAAATCAATTGTGCAACAGCAGAAAGGAAGTTCTTGAATAGATCAAAATTGCACAGGAAGGATAATATCTCAGCCAAAAAAAAAGGTAATATATTTGGAGAGGCATTGCTAATAATATCAAATTCCAGGTTTCGTCATGCTTAAACTAACCCACCTTAGTGTTCTTTTGTAATGGTGGTTTGTGAACCAAAGTGGATTCAATGGTGTCTCTAACAAATTGTGATGATGTTAAAATAATAGCATGTATGGAAAGGTATTTTTTTTAATTTTTATTTATTTATTTTTAAAATTTTATTTATTTATTTATTTTGTCAAGCATGTATTAGATAACAGATATAGGTATAAACATGGTTATTAATACATGAAATGGATACGAATAAAAGGGGACATTAGGACAGGGACGGTAGGCACGCTGGTGCGCTTATGCACGCCCCTTACAGACCTCTTAGGAATGGGGTGAGGTCAACAGTAGATAGTCTAAGGTTAAAGTTTTGGGGGTTTGGGGAAGAAACCACAGAGTCAGATAGTGCATTCCTGGCATTGACCACTCTGTTGCTGAAGTCGTATTTTCTGCAATCGAGTTTAGTGCGGTTTACCTTAAGTTTGTATCTATTGTGTGGTCGTGTATTGTTGTGGTTGAAGCTGAAGTAGTCATTGACATTGATATTATTACATCATCATCACTCCCAGCATCATGGACATTCATGGGTTGATAGAACAAAATACTTAAGTTATTAGTGTAGATCTAGCTTTATCTTGTTTTAACAGATAAGAATTCTTACTCTTATTCACAGACTGGATCACGGTGGCTCGAGTGTTGGAATGCTGGGCAGGAGGTTAGCAAGTCCATGTTCGAGACCCGAGAGCTGCCATGGGATAGATTTGACCTCTCATCCTTCACTCTAGCTCATGCCAGGGACATGAAAGGAACCTCCAACTGGGCATCCCTAGGACAGTGGTGGTGTTACTGGCTAATCCTTTCAATCCGGAAGCGCCTTGGTACTTCTGCATTCACAAACTATGCCAAATATGGGTTTTTTTCCCTTTGGTTTTGGTTGAAAACAATTTATTTACACAATAATTAGTGTAAATAAATTTAGTTAAGTATGGTGTGTGAATCCAATCAGCATGGTCTGCACTCCAGGACAGTAGTTCTAGTCACTATTCTGCAGGGATGTGGCTAGAAAAATATGTGAATTTCTTCTTTCTTTCCTTCAAAATCTGACAATATTTTCTAAACTACGGTATATTCACAGTATTTCCTATCAAGTTAGTATAGGTTTCTCATGGTGCAGGAATAATTTAACTTGATTTTACCATTAGGAGTTAGATCTGGATGATAACATTTTCAAGAGAAAATTGTCTTTGCAGCTTATAATGAAATATGGTAGAAGCATTATGATAAAATATAGATTAATGATCTTATAGAGACATTGTAGGGCTGGAATACCCACATTTTTCAGTTGAACTTGGTCTTTACTGTCCATAATGGAAAATGTAGTTACAATTTATTCTATGCAAATAAAGAAATGGAAGTCAAGAAAAAGGCACTTGGTTTTACTTTATGGCAGTGAGTAGAATTATTTTAAATAGATGTTATTGCAATTCAGTGATAATTTTTTTTCAGGCATCTCCTGAGATTTTGGGAGCTCTACATTTTCTAGTTATGTGTTTCTACTGTAGGTTGTTAATCTAACTTCTTAATGCAGAAAATCCAGAATAAGTGGATTACATGTCATCAAGTTCTTTTTATCTCTTAGTGAGCACATAGATAGATTTGCCCCATGATGATATGTCCCTCATCTGGTCCTTTAGTTCTTTCAACCATGTACTCATTGCTACTGTACTTGAGTCTGTCCACCTTGCTGCTGGTTGTCCTTGTCTTGAGGACATGTGTTTTGTGCACACTTGAAATGGACAAAGAATTCAAATATTAATTACTCCTAGAGCTAGCAATCACTCAGTATGGAACCCTTAGCTATTAATGTCCAAACTATTGAAGTCTTCATGGAGGATACCTTGAAGAAAACGCAACCCTGCATTAGCTCTTCCAAAACCATAGTACCAGACCTTTAATATTGAAGGACATCACTCTCCATTTGATTTTCTTCTTCCTCAGTTGTCTCAAAGGTGTTTTTTTCTTCAAAAGACAATTGGACTGTTTTTTTTTCCTTGAGGAAGAAGAAGAAAATGTTTTGCTTCTCATCCAAGAAGCTTCATCAATTAGTCCAGTTGCCTTTTGAAGAAAAAACCACCTTTGAGACAACTGTGACCTGGTTAACTGAGAATCTCCACTGACATTCTCCCTTGGTTGTTTCAAACATGGCGTTTGTGATGTACAAAATATGTATAGCCAACACAAACAAAATAAACACAGGATTTGGAGTGTTTTCCAACTTGCAGTTCATCAAGCTCACTGTTGTGTTTTGTCAGATTTACTGAAAGCAAAATTGGTAGTGTTTACTTTATGTCAAAATATGTAAAACTCTATACTACATGCTTGGTAGCACTCACTGAATTACAATGATGAACATATTAGAATGTATCATATAAACAGGCATCTAATCCAAAAGTAATTGAGACTGACTGGGACACATTATGACAATATAAAGCAGGAATTTGTAGCTGTGGACTATGGAAGATACATTGATGAATATTGCTCCCAGTTAAAGTGAGCAAAAGATCACAGAGGTGAAACTATCCAGAAGCCAAATAGTATTACTAATACAAATTTCATCAGTTTCTTGATTTACAAGGTTTCGTACAGAACAGTGCTGCTTATTTCAGTTCTGCAGATTCTTCATTGGAAACCTTCAGACCTTCATTTGGACTTGCAAGGGCTCCAGTTAGTTAAAACAGGGTTAGGTAGTGACGATGAGGCCATCTGAGCAGAGGGTTACCAAAACTGATTTGACTGTGGGAGGGAAACTTGGCTATATCCTATAGCTTTTGTATGTTTGGCTTTTTTTCAGAATGGTGGAATACATTAGTAGAGGGGTTAGATTTTCATCCATCTACAAAGTCTATAAAATCACACTACGTGTTTGAAATCAGACATAGGCCTGAGATCAGATTAGGACTCCTTGTGGTATCAGTGTGTAGCCAGTTCATAAGGCTGCTGTATATTCAGTAAAGTGAATTGACTGACCTGTTCTGGTCTAAGTGAATAAAAAGATATTCAGGGAGCTGTATATGCACATATGTCAGGGGAAGAGTAATGCCCATATCTCTAAACCCCATGTATTTCCACATGCATACAAGTAAATAGAAATGGATTACATAGTGCTGTCTATACCTGTATGTGGGAAAAATGTTGGGAGAAAGAGCCAAAAGACACCATGGAACAGAAGATAAAAAAACTGCATAGCCTGGATAGCGGGTGAAGCAAGAAGCTCAAAAGAGACCCTCTCTAGTTTCTGAGGCTGTAAAGGAGATAGTGGGAGAATTGTACTTTAAGATTTGCAAGAATCTGTTAAGGTAACTCTACAATACAGTATATGTATCTCATATCGTTGTGTTTCCTGTCTGGTCTACTTATTAGCTGACAGTACCACAGAGGTGATGCACATTCATGTTAAAAATTAGAAAAATGCCCTATGACTCCAGAGCAGGTTCATTAATTAAACAAATAACAACCACAACCTGTTTCTATTACTTTAGACTGTTGCAGAAATTGAGTCATTATTTCTTGTTTTGAAAAGGATCTCCTATCTTGATGAAAGGCAGCTATGCATTGAATATAAAGTTATTTCATGTGTTGAGAAAATCTTTCTGCTGTATTGCAAATTTTCTTTGCATTTGACCCATTGATCTCAAATAACTCAGAATTTGCTTCACTATGCTGCTATTGCTTTGATTCACAAATAGTTTAAAAGCCTACTTTTCAGAATCAATTATTTAATTACCCTTGATGTTAGCTTGCATTGATCTGTATTTCAGAAGTAAAGGATGAGACAAAGAAAATATATTCTATTTTTAAATCCTTCTTACTCTCATTGGACATACAAGGGAAAGTATAATTGTGAATAAAATATTCTGCTTTATACATTAAAAAAAAAAGAACTCTCACTGGCTTTTTTTGTTATTTTTCCTTCCTGCTTTCCAGTCTAGCCAAGAGCCTGGAATTCTTAGATGGTCGTCATCCAATTGTTAACCATCTCTGGACCTGCTAAACTTCTGAGATCAGTCAAGATTGACCAAGGAGGTACTCTGGTTTAGATGTGTGCATTTTTTTTAAAAATGTCTCCATCTGCTCAGTTCACCAATACTGAAAAATCAGTATGAGATATTTCACTGAGCATCAGTTTCAGACATCTGACCGCTTTGAATAATGTACCATTAAGGCCAGAGCCCAGCTCACTCATTCCCCCCACCTTTGTCAATGGGCAGTCTATTCTACATAACAAAGATCTACCCCCTTCAGGCAGACCCATCTAGCAAACAGAAACTCAGCAATGGCACCTGGGAAGATTACATCAGCCAAGCCTGGGACACAGACAAAAGCCTACAGAGTTAGCTAAGGCCCCCGCCCCCTGGGAGTCTGACCACCAATCAGAGTGCATTTCTTATACAGGAACAGGAAACTCTGAGGTGGGGCTCAACAGAGGGTATAAAAAATTCAGGGACTCCCAGCAACTTCTCTTCTTTTTTTCTTCTTCAACATCTTGAAGCATTTTCTGTTCAGGACCTCAAGCCATGTGCTCCTGTCCACCATTAAACCATCCTTCCAAGCAGTCTCCATGTTTCCAGTGTCTTTTTCCCCACTTGGAACTGAACCCAGAAGGACATTTTCTTCCAACATTTGTGTTTTCCTTCTGCCATCTTTCAGAAGTACTTTAAAAAATTGAAGTCCTTCAGTTAAAAAGAAAACTAAATGGAATCAAAGAGGCTATGTAATGAAACTCTCTGTATAAAACCTTCTTGTGCTAATGAAGGATCTTTAAAAAAATAATTAAAATGGAAGCCACTTAATTATTGTAGAGTTTTTGGGAAATGTATTAGCAATCAAAATGTAAACTTTTAGAATCTGAACAGCATTTCAAGACAGTACTACAATTGCTGTAATTTTAGTGATGGAAAATGATAATATATTCCTTAGTACAAAAGTAAAGCCTTTTGAAATCCATTCAGGGATAGGATCTTTGTTAAATAATATTCACTGGTGTTAACATAATTAAAAAAGAATCCTTTGAAACATTAGACAGCTCATACTTCGAGAAATAACATAATAATTTACAGCTGAGTGACTGACTTGTGACAGGAAATACTATTTGTTGCAAACTACATTTTCCAGGAAATATACAAATGTATCTTGGCAAATTAGCTTTGATGTTTTGGAGAACATCAACATCCCTGCCTTGATAACATTGTCAGGGGCAGCTTGGGATTCTAATAAACAATAAATTGCTGGTCCAATGCCTGAGGCAGGATTTCTTTTAATGTATTTTGGTCAAAGTGTAGAGAAGGTGGTCAAAGAATGGCAGAGTCCACTTCCTAATGAGATTTCAACTGATGAATATCTCACCTGCCTTAAGGGTGTTGCCATATCCTTAGAATGGATGCCCCTTACAGAATCCCAATGTCCTGGGAGATTTCCCAGGTTAGAGTTTGTTAATTTTCTTGAGGCTCTACTTTTGCTATGGATCAGAAAGATGGGATGATGCTAACACTGTCATTAGAGATGTGGTTTCTCAAAAGATCTTTGAATAATGAGGCAGGATATGTGATACAGCAGAAAGCAACAGATCAAATAATTAAAGAAATTAATTTGACATGAGGGGGGGGGGAACCAGACATCCTTAAAATGTGTTGCATCTTCTCCTTTTCTATCCAAACTTGATTCTTTAACCCTTGCAACATTCAAGGATACAGCTCTATTGTTTAGTTTCTAAATAAACTATTCTTTCTTTTTCTTTTTTTTTTTTTTGCACATAAAAAGGAAATGGCTTTGGCTAAAAGGAAAACTTGTTTCCTGAACTTCAAAGCAAGGCAAGAGTGCCATGCTAAAATGCTAATATTGCCTTTTTAAAATGCTAATAATGAAGCTTAAAATGCCAGATAACAGTCCCAAGTAGCAGTTCAATTTATTGCAGTTACAGCAATCACAAGTACTGTTATCAATGTTCAATAGAATAAAGAAGATTGGCTTCAAAGAAAGATTGCCAAATCCTTGCAGGTTGGATTGCTTATAAAACTGAATCAGCCCTAGTCTACCCAATGCATGATTTTTACAAGTAAGGTATTCTTACCTCAGTTGTGGGGAAAAAACAACACCATTCCAAAGTTGGTGTTGAGCTTTTTAAGCTTTTGGTATCAGAAATTATCCATTCAATCAAGGTTTTGATTATATTCATACTGCTGTATCTATTTGCGTAGATTGACAATCTCTATGATAAAGCTTTTAAATTATTGAAGATTTAGTATGGCTTTGTTTGTTTTTTAATTGCATTACTACTGCGTAGTTATTAGGAACTGAACTTGACTTTCAGGAGGCTTCATTTTACTTTAATTTTTACTATACTTTAGCCTTCAGTATTTTTACATTTCTTTAACAGTATCCATCAAATGTTTTTGTGGAGAATTCCATGCCAGAACTGCTAATGGGAACTCTGGAAATCGTAGTCCTGATACATCCTGGAGAGCATTAAACTGGGAAAGGATTATCTGGGTTATGCTGCCTTGGATTCTGGAAATTATCCTGCTAAATATTAGGGGAACATTGCCTTCTTTCACATCAGTGATGGCTACATTTGGCATTATTAATACTGATAGAATATTTGTAGCTCCGCATTGAATTGTGGGGTCCTTGGTGCTCATATTACAATATGTAGCCTTTCCAAGAGACAGTAAAATATAGAGTCTTCCTAAAGGATTTATAATCAGACTAAATGCCAAATTATTGTTATTATGGAGACCTCCGTACTCTTTGAGCTTGGTTGTTTTCTTGCTGATGTTTCTTTACCAAGCTAGGTAAAGCACTGATGATGTTATCTAATTTGGTAATGAAACGTCTGCAAGAAAACAACCAAGCTCAAAGAGCACGGAGGTCTCCCTAATAACAATAATTTGGCATTTAGTCTGATTATAAATCCTTTAGGAAGACTCTATATTTTACTGTCTCTTGGAAAAGCTACATATTGTAATATGTTTTGGATTTTTTATTTAGTTCATTTTCCATCAGTTTGTCAGATAGTTCCAAATTGAACTGCTTCATGTTCAATCCTAATACTTTTTAGTACCGTAAAGGAGTTCTGGATCTGTTAGATCAAGACCTGTCCCCAAATAGACCAAATGTATAGCATTGTTGAGGGACGTGGTGGCTCAGTGGCTAAGACGCTGAGCTTGTCGATCAGAAGGTCAGCACTTCGGCGGTTCGAATCCCCAGCGCCGTGTAACAGAGTGAGCTTCCGTTACTTGTCCTAGCTTCTGCCAACCCAGCAGTTCAAAAGCACGTAAAAAAAGCAAGTAGAAAAATAGGGACCACTTTGGTGGGAAGGTAACAGTGCTCCATGTGCCTTTGGCATTTAGTCATGCCGGCCACATGACCACGGAGACATCTTCGGACAGCGCTGGCTCTTCAGCTTAGAAAAGGAGATGAGCACTACCCCTAGAGCTGGAAACGACTAGCATGCATGTGGGGGGGAACCTTTACCTTTATCTTTCTAGCATTGTTAGGGCATCTTCTTCCTATTGCAAAGTCCAAGAAATGTTGTTTCTATTTTGTCACTTATCTGCAGTAGCAAGTCTACTGTTTTGGCAACTGGATTGGAATATCATAACTAACTTTTGGAAACAGGGAAGGAAAGTATGAGGAAGAAACTAGGAAAACTCCCAAGGCGATTAATGTGCAATTAGAGCTTTTAATTGGAAAGCAAGTCTGTACTTCCAAATCAAAAAACTTAACTTAAGCTATACTAGCTTTTCAAGCATCAGCACTCTTCATGTTCCTAAAGCTTTCCTTTTGGCTTATTGAAATAGTGAGTATCTTTGTTGAGTGTTATCTTCTAGTTTCCAGGGTTCTAGTTTTGTTTCCTGTGGTAAAGTAAACAAAACGTCTCTTTCCTCCCCCTTTCTCAGATTTAAAGGAAAGAATGTTAAAAGCTATCCTAAAGGGTGTGCTAATTTTCTGTTGCAACAGGCATTTCTACTAGTCAGATAATTAAGAGTTTTGGTTGAATAAGCATTTGCATCTTATCTGGTAGACATTTCTGTACTTCTGCCCCACATTGATAGTCCAAAATTCTTATAAAGGGTGTGTGTGCGTTTGCTTGTATTAATGCAAACCAATGTACCAGTACCAAATTTGCTAAAGAACTAGAAACTGAGATGAGCTTGTGCATTGTTGATGAAAAAGCACATGAAGCTATCTTCCATTTTTGTGCTGATGCTGTTCTTATTTTGGCATAAAATCATGCAGTCAAGAAGTCCCCAAAGTGCTTTTTCAAAAGGCAATTGGACTTTGTTGTTAGGTTTTTTTTTCTTTGAAGTTGTTTTGCTTCTCATCCAAGAAGTTTCTTCAGTTCTTCTTCAAGCTTCTTCAGAACTGAAGAAGCTTCTTGGATGAGAAGTGAAATGTCTTCAAATGAAGAAAAAAAAAGTCATTTTGAAAAAGCACCTTTGGGACAACCGTGACCTGGATGACTGAGAATCTCCACAGGCATGCAGTGAAGAAGTGTCACTGAGATTATTAAGTCTATCTCTAGATCTGTGAAGGAAAGCAAAGCAAATAATATTACTGTCTATCTTCTGCTAGAGCACACTGAGTGAAATTTAAAACAAAGCAGAAACAGAACCTTTCTAGAGAATTAAGCCAGCTTCACATATCACTCACTTGCAGAATTCTTGTTTCAATTTAGAAGAAATTAAACCACTTTTTTCTTCCTTCCAGTGTCCCATATGGCATCCTAGATCTTCAGTGTAGCCATGAGATATTGGTCTCAGTGTGGCAACTAGAGAACCAGCATGACCTTTATACTTCCAACTGGACTCTCTGTTCCTCCTAATTGATTATTTTATATGAGTTGGGGTTTTTTTTTTTAGAAAAACACATGTGCACCTTTGAGTCAGCCTTGACCCCGGGCAAATGCCTGGACAGGTTCCTGCAATTTTCTTGGCAAAATTCTGAAAGCAGTTTGCCATTAATTCCTTCCTAAGGCTAAGAGAATGACTGGCCCAAGGTCACCCAGTTGGCTTCACTCCTAAGGCAGAACTAGAATTCACAGTCTTAACCACTACAGCTAAGTGGATTTTATATATTATTATATTTTATTGATATTGCTGAATATTAGATTTTCCAGAATTATTTCCTCATTCAAAAAAATCCATATTCTGATCTGTTTTAAATAATATCCATCATCCTAGTGTTTATTCATGCTTTGTTTTGCTTTTCTTCCAAGTTATGTATGATCGATTGCACAACGGGTTTGCCACCTCACTGTAATGGAAGCAATTCCCCAGGCTGATTTGAATTCACTCAGAGGAGTGAGAAACAAAGAAATAAAATCACTTTTATTTGAAAGATACATCAGCCTACAGTGGATTTAAACAGTACTTACAACTAGTGCAAACAGCTAGTCTCTGTGAAAATTCTTTCCAAATTGAAAAGCACAAACTTGGTTGTCGATTTTCTTTTCTAAATTACTGTGTAATTTTCTCCACTCTCTGAAAACTAGATAATCATATATGATCAAAATATAGACAAGCATAATGAAAAAGACATTCAACAGAATTGCAGTTCCATGGACTTTAAGTTGTTTTATCAGGTCTGGAATTAAAACTGTTATTTATAGACTGAGACTTAGCAATGAGTACAGGTAGTACCAGGGACTCAAAAGCTTTTGTCAATAGATACAGATGGTCTGTGTCAAAATAATTTGCACAAAGCAATCATACCAGAGAATTCACATTTTCATCTAATTTGCATTTCAATTAATTTGCAAGAGGATCCAGGGATTTTCAGTGTAGTAATATTAGAAAGGGGTAGGAGAGAAGAAATTGTCTTCAAAGGATATTTTAAAAAAGTGTCATTTGGGAACCTACTTTCTGGGCATGTCCTAAACACTGCAAAAGTTCCGTGGGAGGAAATATATAGAGAAACAATAGAATGCCTGATTCCATACTTCACGTCTGGGATGCCTTATTCCAGGGTTGAGTTATTTATAAAAATAATGAAGGTGGGAAATAAATAAGTAAATGCATGATCCGCTGGTGGAATTCAGTTTCCAATTTCCACTTTTTCTGGCTCCTAAAATGTTTTAGGAATGCACCCCCAAAATTACAGAGTTGCAATTTTCAATTGCTTTCCAACAACAAAAAATGTTTAAATCTTCCTATGAAATTTATAGAAATAAAATGCTTTATTAATAAATGTATATTCTAACCTGCAAAATCATAGACCCACCTGCTTGCAAGTCATTACATCATCACTCCGTCTCCTGGAAAAGCTTATTATATTCTGCATTGTTTTGTCTACAAATGTTCATTGAGACTACATAAAGAGGGTGAATATTGGAGAGGAAGCTAAATATTTTTTTATTCCCTCCCTCCCTCCCTCCCTCCCTCCCTTCCTCCCTCCTTTCCTTCCTTCCTTCCTTCCTTCCTTCCTTCCTTCCTTCCTTCCTTCCTTCCTTCCTTCCTTCCTTCCTTCCTTCCTTCCTTCCTTCCTTCCTTCCTCCTTCCCTTCCCTCTGTTCCTTCCTCCCTCCCTCCCTAAACCAGAATACTTTCTGATGAGGATAAAGCAAGGAATACATTGAAGGGGCACTGAATGATGGCACTACTTTTCATAAGAGGCAGAAATCTCTGAAAAGGGAAACAAGTGCTTACAGCTACCATTTCAGTTCATACAGGATGAACAAGTCCTCCTCCCTTCGGCAATATGGTTTAAAAATAGTTGCCTTTAATTGCATGCAAACATATTTGTAATTAATAGGTAGATTTACATACAAATTATGTAAGTACTAATTGGAGTGGGGCTCTTTGAAAAGCTACATGTTTTGACATTAGGGAGGTTGATACACTTTAGAATACCTGTCTCATAATTGCAAGAACCCATTTCAAATGGTGCAGTTGTGTTGATTAATGAACAGCTGGAAAACGGAGGAGGAGGTCATGACACATCATTATAGCCGAAGTCTGATTGCCTAATTAAAGATGAGGTTGACAGAAAGTGGGGGCCTTACGCCTGAAAAGGATCTGAAACTGAACAGTGAATGCATGTTTGTTAATCCTCTGCTGAAATCTGTCTTCTGCTTCCCTGCAAATTTTCTTTTCCTGGTATTAAATGGGCTATGCAATGTTCTTTGTTTTGTTTTGTTTCAGGAGAGATATTTTGAGATTGTACTGAGATTTTGTAAAAGTTTGGGGGAGATTTCAGTTTCCATGTAATATTTTCCCATTCCTTAGCAACATCTCCAGATGTCCTCCTTGCTGATCTGAAAATGTCCCTTTGGTATCTTTCTTCAGTATGCCTTTCCTTTAGATATACTTGAAGGATGGGTCATAAGTCACTTTTTTGAGTGCCGTTGTAACTTTGAACAGTCACTAAATGAACTGTTGTAAATTGAGCACTACATGTATTACTATTGTTAAAGGGAGAGACATATGAAGTTGTTAAAGACAGCATGTGTATAAAATCTAAGATTCCTGAATGTTTGCTTCTGTATATTTCAGCAGAAAGAGATTTTCCTTAAGGTTGTGTAGCCAAAACACCAAAAATAATTCATCTTTAATCTCTACTTTTTTCTGATACTACTATTGTTACAATGATTATTCCCACTGCTTTTGGTTCTTCTACTTTTTACTTTTTAATTTTTTGAAACTATGGCCTTAATAATGAAGCATGATCCGTATAAATGGGATATCATTTGTTCTACCTAATTTAATTGCATCAATAGTTATTCATTGGACCTTCATTGTAAAAGATTTAGGTTCGGGTGACTTCCTGGACAGTTAAAGTTCAAACATGGATCCAGGTAGTAAGGGCATAATCACTTGCTAATTGCTATGTGATTATATTTACTGTTGCTTGTCAAAAGTAAAATGGCATCCTAATTACATTTCAAATAATGCTATTCTTGTACCCAGTAGCAGTTGCTCTACTGCATTGAAAATCAAGGTGAGTTAATTAGTTATTTCAAGGCATAAGCCATCTAACTCCGGACACTACAAGAAGAATTGATGAAATAAGGACTAAAAAGAAAACTTCTTTCCAATATGAGAAATGCTATTTAAGGATGAGCAAAATATAATCGAGTTGATAAATCAGTAGCTACTTTTAAGGTGTATGGGTATCTGGAAGTCATCACCAAGAACATCTAGGGCACTGCCAGATGCAATGTCATATAGAAAAAATGGAGAAAAAAACAGGAAAATATTTCTATACTATTTGGTCAGCAGAAGAGAACCTCAGTGAAATTTTCATGGGTGGAATCCAATGTCCTTGCACTTCTGTTATTAATAAATGGCCAAGAAGACTGTGTGAATATCCCATTTACATTGTACAGGGATTCCTTCCTTCCTTCCTTCCTTCCTTCCTTCCTTCCTTCCTTCCTTCCTTCCTTCCTTCCCTCCCTCCCTCCCTCCCTCCTTCCCTCGAATGTGGAAAAGCCAGAGAGGTTTAAGGTAATGGAAAGATGGGTAAACAGCAGCAGTCAGATAAATTTTATTTTCATTTCTCCCTCTACCACTTCTATTTGCTTCTTTCACTGGAGAGGTGTTTGTTTGTTTGTTTGTTTGTTGTTTCTGTAATGGGATGTTTTTGCAATAAGGTAAGAAAACAATAGATTGAGAAAGGGGTGTGCATGATTTTCTTGTCTTCAGTTTCCATGCATCTTTTCAATGGTAGGTAAGCTCCATGATTTTTTAAAGGCAGGATTACATTTAAATACCACTTTGTGATATTTTCAACAATAATAATAAAATTATAGCAGTGGCTGTGCTACTAATCTCTACTAATTGTTTAGTGGAACTGTTGTTACTGTTAAAAGGATGCTAACCCTTGAGAATTTTCCTCTTGGAAAAAGTTGAAAAATAATTAATCTCACTTCTTTGTCTACGATGAATTTCAGAAGCCTATTTATTCTTAGCTGTGGTTCAAGGCAACCCATACATTTATAATTGTTAAGAGAGGCTTCATACCATCAAGCTATGGACAAATTCTATATTTTAGAGGAGCATCCATTATTGTCTCTTAGATAATGCTTCATGCTTCCCCATTAGTAATTTTTAAGGAACCCATAATAATGCATAACAATTATGCAGTGCAAATGGATGCACACTATCATTACAACTCAGGAGAGTTGCTAAGTGTGCAAGTTTCTTTTCTATCCAGTGCTTGCCACTGCATTCATCATTCAACAAGGCAATCCCAAAAGGTATAGACACATTTTCTACTGAGATATCCTGCACTCAAACTCTCCCCGCACCCCCTATTTTGTTTCATCTTTGAATACAGGACTAATGGATCTTTGATTTCAATGTCCCAAGAGGGAATAATTGATGGTGTGTGCAGTTGCTAATGGTCAAGCCTTGGAAACTCTCCGAGCTCTTACATGCTTGTGTAGCAATTGAATTCCTTCCGATATTTTGTTTCTTTCCCCTTTGAGAATTAAATAGAATCAAATGCCAAATTTACCTGCAGTAATCTACAGGAGTGGGAATGGCAAACGGCAGACTCAGCGCGATTGCCAGTATTGTCAAACATAGGATCGTTTTAGTAATAATTAGTAACAGCAAGCAATCAAATCTACACAGATTATTTTTTTTTTTGGCTTATAGTATAATGCAAAATTCATGCAAAACATCTGACCTAATTATGCAGCCTCTGATATTCTTAACCTTCTGTGATCCTCAGGTAATAGTTTTTTTTCAATGCAGAATCCCTGTTTTCAAAAGGATGCAAAAATTTCTATATTGTGTGTGTGTGTGTGTGTGTGTGTGTGTGTGTGTGTGTGTGTGTGTGTGTATCTAAAGTATGTGCTTGTAGAAGTTTGGCTTCTCCTAATATTTTCATGGGACCCTATGGTTTTATCTTTTGTTGATAATAGATGGAATTACCAACAGTGACCTTCCATTCACCCACCCCTATGCATAGAACATAGAATAATAGGATTGAAAGGGACCTTGGAGGTCTTCCAGTCCAAAGCCCTGCACAAGCAGGAGACCCTATACCAGGGGTGTCAAACTCCTGGCGTCACAGCGGCATCACATGATGTATCATGACTTTTTCCCCTTCGCTAAACTGAGTGTGGGCATGGCCAGTGTATGACGCATCCGGCCTGCGGGCCATGAGTTTGACAGCCCTGCCCTATAGAATTCTGGACAAATGGCTGTCCAATCTTTTCCTAAAATCTTTCAGTGATGGAGCACCCACAACTTCTGGAGGCAAGTGATTCCACTGATTAATTGTTCTCGTTTTCAAGAAATTTCTCCTTAATTCTAGGTTGGATCTCTCTTTAACAACCTTCAACCAAAACTTTAAAAACATGCAAAAAAATCCAAAACTTTATCCTGAAGATATTTTATGTAAGGCTCATTCTCACATTTGTAAAGAACTGGGAGAATTTTCAGATGATGGTGGTGCACAATAAATAAGAAAAAAGCAAGAAAGCAAGAAAGCGAGAAAAAGAAAGAAAGAAAGAAAGAAAGAAAGAAAGAAAGAAAGAAAGATGCAGTATTCACACAACTTCATCCAGAAAAAAACTCTTCCTTTATAGAGCATATACTGTAACTTGGGTACTTAACAGATTAACAGAGTTGGAAGGGACCTTGCAGGTCATCTAGTCCAACCCCCTGCCCAAGCAGGAGACCCTACATCTGCCTCTACCTAGGATCGAACTCACAACCTCCTGATTGTGAGGTAAGAGCTCCACCTCTAGGCCACAGCAGCTGTACTAGGGTGATGGAGTCTTCCTGAATTCTACTTTAAAACTGGGGTGATATTCCATAATTGCAGCCTTTTCACTCTTAAAGTAAAAAAGGAAAGGAAAATCTCTTTCACCAGGTGATGCCACAAACACATCCATGTAGCTTTCTTGTCAACAGTACTGGAAGTAGGTTTGCTTCTTTCCAGATGTGTTTTATTTCCCCCCCCTCTTTTTTGGGTGGTGGTGGTGGGGAGTTTGCCAGTCTAGTCTATAACCTGGGGATTTGAACTGGTCTCCCATACAAATACTAACCAGGTTGGATCTTTCTTAGCTTTTCCAAATCAATGAAGGGTAGTTAGATATCAGGCACTGTTGTTATTGACTCATTTAATAGATTAATTTGAACAGGTGGATCTAGTTTCCCAGGGTAAATCCATTGACCTTTATTTGGCTTTCTCCATTTCTCCCTATGCAGTTAATTAAACTGTTCTTCTCTTCTTTGGCTCTACTCCAGACTTCATTGTGCAAGCATGTTCTTACATGGCACTTAATAAACTAGGTACTATTGAGATTTGGACACTAAGAATGGCTGATGGAAGAAGAATTGACGCCTTTGAATTGTGGTGCTGGCATAAATGATTGTGTATACCATGGACAGCCAGAAGTAACTGAGAGGAGTTAAATCACATAAAACCAGACACATCACTAGAAGTTAAAATCATAACATTACGTCTGATTTACTTTGGCCATGGCATGCCTGCAAATTCATTGGAGAAGGCAAGGATGCTAGGAATAGTTGGTGGAACAAGAAGAAGGTGCAAGCAAAGAACACACTGGCTTGATAACATCAAAGCTGATACAAAGCTGAACATCCAACAATTTAAATAAGCTGTGCTTGACAGGGTAGCATGGAGAGCACTTGCCTATAAAGTTGCCAAGAGTCAGACACGACTAAATGGTTAAAACAACAACTATTCATCTGCAATAATGCACAAAATATTAGTTACTGTTCTATTGTAAAGAGCAGATTCTTTCTATCAGATTTAACAGTGTCATTTTGTTCCTATAACATTTTGAGACACTTCCAACTCTTCTAAAGTGGTGGCCGAACTTATTACCTCTCATCTCTTCTTGCCCATCTTTCATATATGCCCTCTCTAATGGCTTTTCTTTTAGCCTACCCTTGTGTAATATACAATGTTGGAAATGCTATATGACAGCACATTTTTAGTCTTCTTACCTTTCTCTTTATGGCAGGAGAAAAAATGACTGAGTTTCATAAGTAGTCCCCAGTGAATGGTGCAATGGAAACAAAACGGCTTTCAACTCTGCTTAGAACTTAGATGGCTACCGGAAAAAGTTAGTGACAAAATGAACAAAGATGAGGAAAGGGGCATAACTCCTATGCTATATACTGTATTTTTCATTCCATAAGATGCGCTCTCCCCCCCCCCCAGAAGTGGGTGGAAATGTCTCTGCGTCTTATGGAGCGAATATTGCATCACAGACCATGAAGTGTATTACCTCAGCGGTCCCCAACGGTGGACCGGTGCCAGTCCTTTGGTGAATAGCAGCCAGGCCGTGGCCGTGGCTGTGTCCTCTTACACTGCTGAACCCCAGCCTCTTCTGTCTTTGTCACTGCCCACCTCTTCTGTCTCTTTTCCACAGTGCAGGAGTCAATAGGCAGAGCTGGCACATGAGAGGACACCTATCTGTGGTCCTCTCAGGCTCCGCCTGGTTTTTTTTTTTCCTCCTCTAATCCAGGGGTGGGTTCTAACTTACCTCGCTGCTGGTTCGCTTCCTCCCACGCCACATGGCTGCGCCTCGTGGGTGCACGCGCGCGCGCGCATGCGCAATACAAAAAAACAAAAAAAAACTCTAATTTTTTTTTTTTAAAGCCGAAAATAAGATGGTGATGCATGCGCAGTGCCAGAAACTTGGCTTCTACACATGCGCAGAAGAAAAAAAAATTTTTTTTAAATTTTTTTAAAAAAAGATGGCGGCGCCCACAGACCGGCACCGACTGAACCGGATCCGTGATGTCATCGTGACGTCACCAGCGGGTCGCTACCGGTTCAAGCAAACCGGTCCGAACTGGGAGGAACTCACCTCTGCTCTAAATCTAGATGCGTCTTATGATCAGGTGTGTCTTATAGTGCGAAAAATACGGTACTTTTTTTATTAAGGATTGGATGCTATTCAGATTCCCCAGTTTCTTTGTTATTTGTGACATAGTGGGGTGAGGAGGCAGGGTTGACATATGTGTTGATCTTTCAGTTTCTCTCCTTTCTCTCTTTTTATAATCATCTTTCCCAACTCTAAAAAGAGTCATTTCCTTTCCAGAAAAAGAATTAGGGGAACCTTTCGCCAAACACTAGCACTAACTCAAGAAGATGAATCAAGGAATGTTCCACAGGGAGAGATTTCCATTTTATCTGGAGGGACAAATCTGCCTTTTCTTCTTTATCATTTTCCTTTCTTTTCCCCACCCTTTTTTCCCTCATTTGATTGATCTCATTTCTACCTTTTTTTAAAAAAAAATAATAATAATCTGTTTACTTGTGTCTGATTTTTAGAGACTGCCTAGAGATGCCTCTGCAGTTTTCTTGGCAAGGTTTTTCTGAAATGGTTTGCTGTTGCTTTCTTCGTAGGGTTGAGAGAAGGTGACTTTGTCCAAGGTCACCCAGCTGGCTTTGTGCCTAAGGTGGGATTAGAACTCATGGTTCTTGGTTCCTGGTTTTTACAGTCTCCTCAGGCTTCTTACTGATACTGTTAAAAATAAAATCCCATTCAAAAACAGTATCTTTCTCTGCCTCACAAATTTTGGTAGAGAATTTTGAAATTGCTGTTGAACCAAACTCAACTTCATGTGCCATCTGATTTCATTTATTGTCACATAACATTTGTGAATATTTCACTGAGGTAACCCAGTCTGTGAAAGCGAAAGTTTATTTAAAGCAATTGAGAACAGAAATCTAAATTTCATAGACCTTGTAAATAATTTAGAAAGATGTGCATGTGTGGAAGAATAGCTACAGGTGGAATTTCCTCATGAGTTTTATGAGCAATAATGCTTAAGGCAATAGACTATCACAGGAGAGAGCGGGTTATCCTTTTGCAGCTGAACAAACACACATTATAGGATTTTTTTTTTTTAAAAAACAACAACCCTGAAACTGCCATGTGTTTGCTGTTTTCTTTAATCATCGGTGTTTCATTGCTTCATTCACTTGCTGCAGGCCAATTCTGTTTGATAAGAATTCTTCCTCTCTCTCACCAATTCCACTGGTTGTTTTCCAGAATAAACTGAAATTTACAGGTGAGCACTGGGGCTAATTTAGCAAAACCAGGAAGATGTGGGATGGTGGAAGAGAAGTAAGAAAAGAAAAATGTGAGGGAAAATCATAAAAATGTTGCTATACTGTTTTTCAGTTGATTTATAAAGCCCTACAACCGTTCCATGGATGGGTGTTAAATGTAGAGGAACATATCCAGATACTGTCACTGTTTAAACAGTAGCCTTGCTTCTTATTAACTGCTGCAGCACCAGGCCTGCTCACAGATTCTCTTCAGATGTTTTGAAGGCCAAAACATTCAGATAAAAAGCAAAGAAGCAAATACAAGTTCTAAAATGGATCCTAATAAAAACAGACCTATTTTAGACAGACCTATTTATTTAAACCAGTATATCCAAAATACACACAGTCCTTGCCACAAATGAGGCTGTAAGTCATAAGTCATTGTGGTCATAGGTTGAGTCAGATCTGATTTTATGACCACTTTTGTAGCAATCATTAAGCCAATGTGGGCAGTCCTTGATTATGACCACAAGGAGCCCAACATTTCTGTTGTTAAGTGAGACAGTTTTTAAGTGAATTTTGCTCCATTTTATGACCTTTTTTGCCACTATTGTTAAGTGAATTACTGCAGTTGTTAAATTAGTAACATGCTTGTTAAGTGAATCTGGCTTCCCCATTGACTTTGCTTGTCAAAAGGTCACAAAAGGAAATCATGTGACCCTGGGACACTGCAAATGTCATCAATGTGAGTCAGTTGCCAAGCCTCTGAATTTTGATCATGTGACCATGGGGCTGCTGAAATGGTGGTAAGTTTGAAAAATGGTCATAAGTCACTTTTTCAGTGCCATTGTAGCTTCAAATGGCCACTAAATGAACTGTTGTGAGTTGAGGATTACTTGTAATGTTATGAAGCAAATCCAACACATTTTTTTCCTGAAAATTACAATCATGTGACTATACGATGCTGCAACTGGTCATAAATGTGACCTTCTCCATTGTCCCTACCTTGTGAAACATCTCCCCGAGTTCTGTCAGCCTCATACTCTCCTACCCTTGCAGAAGGACTTAAAGAAGTAGCTCTTTCTTCCAAGCATTGGACTGAGGTGTGATTGAAACTCAATAAATGTGGATGATGCGTTGTGGAGGGTTGTGTTTTGGGGCATTGTTTAGAAGCTGGTTTGCCAGTCATTTTATGCTTCATTGTGTCCTTGTCCACCTGGATTTATCATATACACAAAATGAATGGCCATATAAGTAAAAAATAAAATAAAACTTTAACCTTAGACTGTAAACTTTAACCTTAGACTGTCTACTGTCGACCTCACCCCATTCCTAAGAGGTCTGTAAGGGGCGTGCATAAGCGCACCAGCGTGCCTACCGTCCCTGTCCTACTGTCCTATTGTCCTCATCTATCTGTATTCACCTTGATTATGTTTATGTTTATACCTATACCTGCTATCTTGTACATGTTTGACAAATAAATAAATAAATAAATAAGTGGCTGTGCACATATCTTTGAGTATTTTTGCTAAGTTTTGAAGCAGGAACTTACTCTGTGTTAAACAATGATCATAGCTGCTCCGCTATTTTCAACTTTGCTGTTAAAGGGAGGACTAGGAAGTATTAAAGTGCATAGTAAGCATTGGCTCACATGAAGGCCTGAGGCAGTCCTCCCTATACAAAGAAGCCAATGAACTGCAAATGTTAGCCTGGAACAAACTGAAATGCTTTATCGGAAATGGGGAGAAACACTCAAAGGCGGTAGTGTTCTTTGAAAAGAGCACAAAATTCACATCCTTGAGGTCACTTTGAAAGTCAGTGGGGGATTAATGGAGGCCAACACAAACTGTTTCCACCCTCAAGAAATAGTGGCTTGCCTATTCTGGTGACAAAGCAACTGGATAGTGTGAATAAGTCCTAGTTGGTCTTCAGGGCTGATTTCTGGACAGAGTTTGCATTTGTTCAACCAAATCTTTGCACGTTTATAAGAAAGATGTGGTCAAAATCTCTAGGAGAACAGGATTTCCATACCTCAAGTGAAATGTTCAAGAATAGAACCAGTTATGATCTTTGCAGTATAATTCTGTGGAAGAAATGAAGGGAAAGGAGATTATAAATTGCTAAAAGGGAGATTCTCGGTATCCCAGTAGTAATGTACAGCTGTGAAATTTGGCCCATAAGGAAGGCTGAATCCCGAACAATTGATGCTTTCGAATTGTGGTGCTGGAGAAGACTCTTGAGGATCTCTTGGGCTTGAAGGAGATGCCATCAGTCAATCCTAAAGTAAATCAACTCTGACTGTTCTTTGAAAGGACAGACACTAAGCTGAAGCTCAAAATTTTGGCCACCAAATGAGAAGGGAGGACTCATTGGAAATGACCCTGATGTTAGAGAAAGATTGGAGGCAAAAGGAGAAAGGATCAGCAGAGGATGAGATGGTTAGATAGTGCCATTGTCACAATGATAATGAATTTGGGAAAACTCTGGGAGAAAGTGGAGGACAGAAGAGCCTGGTGTGATATGGTCCATGGGTTGCAAGAATTGGACATGACTTAGCAACTGAACAACAAGAACAAGTTAAGTTATGGATTCTGAACTGCAATTTCAACATTTTTAAAAAAAATAAAATAAAACACCCACAGTTGTTATCCTGGCATCAGAAGGCACATCATACAGGTAGTCCTTGACTTATGACCACAACTGAGGCCAACATTTCTGTTATTTGTTAAGTGAGTTTTGCCCCATTTTACAACCTTTCTTGCCTTACAACAGTTGTTAAGTGAATCTCTGAAGTTGTTGAGTTAGTAACATGGTTGTTAAGTGACTTCCCCATTGATTTTGCTTGTCAGAAGATCACAGAAGGGGACCCCGTGACCCCAGGACACTGCACCCATCATAAATATGAATCAGTTCCCAAGCATCTGAATTTTGATCACATGACCATGGGGATGCTAAACAGTCATAAGTGTGAAAAACGGTCATAAGTTACTTTTTTCAATCCTGTTGTAACTTTGAACGGTCACTAAGTGTTGTAAGTCAACACTAAGTGTTGTAAGTCAAAGACTACCTGTATTTTAGGATTATTGTGGACTTCACTTAAATATTTTTGCTAAATGTTACTATTATATCTGGCCTTTTTACATATGGCAGCCCACCACAAGATGTTCTTGATAGTGAACAGGATATAAATATTATTTTTTAAAATGCCTATTGAGTATAGGTAGCAGATGAGAAGTACACAATACTTGGTTACAGTCATCTTCTAAAACCAAAATTACCATAATCTTTTTAAAGTACAGACTGAGGCGAGACGGAGGTAACGCTAACAGGATTTATTCAGCTCATAGTGACAGCTAACAGGCGGCTGCTTGGCTAACGC
>QLTV01001172.1:754785-764911 GCA_003457575.1 Thermophis baileyi | reverse complement strand
TAAATAAGGGACAACACCTGGAATGCCCTGGAGTAATCTTTCCATCAAGCTTTGGAATATTCCAGGGACCACACTGACGTCAAATTGTAATCTATGGCACTTGAATTCTCCCCTCTGCGTGACAACGGTTTGGGCCTCAGCAGTAGTTTCATCTACAAGAATTTGTTGGTATGCCTGCGTTAAGTCCAATTTTGCAAAAAAAATTCCTTCCCCCAGGGAGTGCAGTAAGTGCTGTACTACAGGCACAGGATAAGCACTGTTCTGAAGTGCTCTATTAAGTGTGCATTTATAGTCAGCACAGATTCTGAGAGATCCATCAGGTTTTACAGGTGTTACAATTGGCATTTCCCACTTTGTGTGGTCTACTGCCTCAAGGATACCCTGAGCCAATAGTGTATCTAAGGCCTTGTCTACCTTAGCCCTGAGGGCAAATAGCAATAGCAATAGCAGTTAGACTTATATACCGCTTCACAGTGCTTTACAGCCCTCTCTAAGCGGTTTACAGAGTTAGCATATTGCCCCCAACAATCTGGGTCCTCATTTTACCCACCTCAGAAGGATGGAAGGCTGAGTCAACCTTGAGCTGATGAGATTTGAACCACCGAACTGCAGCTAGCAGTCAGCTGAAGTAGCCTGCAGTGCTGCACTCTAACCACTGTGCCACCTCGGCTCTTAATAAAATGGCACTCGCCTGGGTTTCAAACAGATGGGTGCTACCTGGGGATCAAGATTAAATGAAAGGGGTTTGCCTGTGTACTTACCCAGGACGTCATCGAAGACTGTTGCAAATTCCTTGATTAGATTGGACATGTCTGGTTCATTGATGTTGTGGATGCCAGAGATAGAAAGGCCTAGAGGGTCAAACCAGTCGAGCCCTAAAAGGCTTGGTCATGACTCCTCCACTATGATAAGGGGAAGCCACCCTGTGAACTTCTCAAACTGAACCTGAAATTTGCTGGTACCAAGGATAGGAATGTGCCTTCCTTGGTAATCCCTAAGTCTAATATGGCATGGCTTAATTACCTTTTTGGAAATTTTAGGAACCAACCGCTTGATGGTACTCCAGGACATCAGGGACATGGATGACCCTGTGTCTACCTCCATTTTACATGGGGATCCCTTTATTTTAACACTAATAATTTTTTTTTCTTGAGACCACTATTTGTTTGCCCAATTATTGATTCTGGGGGGTACCTATCTTTAGTAAAGGTATAGCAGTCTTCTCCCCTGTTTGAATTTTTAAAGGGAGTCTTCGTCAAGAAGGGTGTTCTGGCTGCGGGTCTCATGGTGGGTTGAGGAGCTCTGCAGACTCTTGCCAGGTGTCCTTTCCATCCACACTGGGGGCAATCTGTGTTTCTGAATTTGCATGCAGCTCGTAGGTGATTTCCCCCGCAGCTGAGGCACACGTTTTGGAAGGTTGGCTTTTCTTTGTTGTCATTGTTGTTGGTAGGCAGCTTAAGGTGGTGAACTTCTTCTTCTCTTGGGTCTCCTTGTATTTCTACTGTTTCTGAATGGATTGTCTCAGTTTTGGCGGCAGAACCTGAGGTATTTGTTAGTTGGATTTCAATAGCTGATTTGTTGGACAGCTCAGCAGCCCTAGCTTCGTCTAACACTAATTGTAATGGCAGCTCCGTTTTGGTCAGTAGGTGGTGCTGTAAACGGAGATCTCTAATGCCACAGACAAGCCTGTCACGCAAGGCATTGTCTAAATTCTCAAACTCACAATAGAGAGCTGCAGCTCATAGTGAGGAGATGTATTGGTTAATCGCAGTGGTGAAATCCAATTTTTTTTACTACCAGTTCTGTGGGCATGGCTTGGTGGGTGTGGCGTGGCGTGGCTTGGTGGGAGTGGCTTGGTGGGCATGGCAGGGGACGGATACTGCAAAATTTCCATTCCCACCCCACTCCAGGTGAAGGATACTGCAAAATCTCCATTCCCACCGGTATTTGCCGGTTCTCCAAACTACTCAAAATTTCCGCTACCAGTTCTCCAGAACCTGTCAGAACCTGCTGGATTTCACCCCTGGTTAATCGTTTCTCCCTCTTTTTGGTTTCTATGATAAAAGGCATGTCGCCTTGCTATCATAGATGGCATAGGGGAGTAATGGTTTCTTAGTTTTTCTCTTATTACTTCCCAAGCCACGGTATGTACTTTCTGGGGGGCCAGTAAGTTTCTAGCTGTTTCTAATACCTCATTTCCACAGAAGCTTAAAAAATAAGCTTTCTTTCTATCGTTAGAGATCTCTGTATATTCGTTAGCTAATAAGAAGCATTCAAACTTGTCTAGGTAAGTGTCCCAGGATTCAGTTGCAGGATTGAACGCGGCAAAAGAGGGAAGGACGGCCATTCTTCTCAGATGCAGGCACCTTGTTGTATCGTTGTGAGGCAGTACAACATAGCGTCGCTTGACTCCAGCTCTCGAAGTGACAGCTCTCTTTAGTGACTTGCTCCTTGGTCAGCTCTCGTCTCGCGCCTCAGTCTTTTTTGGGATGAATCCCATCCTCGTCGCCAGTTGAAACATCCCGGAATGAGGTGGTTCAGACTGAGGCGAGACAGAGGTAACGCTAACAGGATTTATTCAGCTCATAGTGACAGCTAACAAGTGACTGCTTGGCTAACGCGGCACTTTGACAGTTCTTTTATACTCGGCGCCGGCTGCGTCTCGACCAATCAGGGTGCTCTGGACTCCCACGTCAGGCGCAGACCAAATAGAGAGCAGGACACAGCAATACTGGTTTCCATCTCATATTATGTCCTCTAAATACTTGATGCAGCCATTTTAAATTACATTCCCCTACACTTTCCCTTTGATCAGCATGGATGTGAGATTAACAATGACACAAACTACTTTTTTATGACTTTTTCCCTTTCTTCTCTGAGATCTATATGCACTACCACAAATACTTCTTTTGAAAGTAAACAAATTCCTCACGTGGACTTTTCTGAGTCAGACATTAGTGTTGCTTGGATACAGCCAATATTATTCAGCAAACTAACAGTAGTGCTGTCATGGGGGCCATTTTGTCTCACTGATTTATAAATGCATTATCTCTAAAACAAACAGCTCAGCCTTTTATATAACAAACCAGAGAGGCAAACAAAATTTAGCCTAATTAGCTTTTTACAGGAAGTCCTGTTTGGACCAATATTTCACATAACAGACAGACACTTAGCAATGTAAAAGGGTTGTCTGTTCTTAAGAATTAATCACTTATCATAGTCATATTCAATCAGTTGCCCAATATAAGTGGTATGTGGTCTTCTACTTTCAATTCCCTTAAATTTCCTTCGTATCGATGGATCAGTTTTATTTCTTTTAAAAAGCTAGTGTTAGTCTTGCATAGCATGCATTTTCAAGGATTTGGTAGTTTTAGATAAAAGTCAGTGTACAAAATCTTCCTTTATTGCATACTCTGAAAATATTTGTTCTTGCCATAAAGCTCTTCCCAGATCTTAAGTTTGAGGCATATGTCCATTCAGAGGATGCTGGGGATCATTCTCTCTTGTTTGGTTCTCTTGGCATCTGCTACTACTTCTCTCCTAATCCTAGGTGGAACGATACCAACAAGAGAATACATTTTCTCAATTCGTGTAGATTTAAGGCATCCTGTCACTATTCATACTTCTTTATTGACAGCAACGTCAACTTGTTTCTCATGTGTGGATGCACTCCATATTGGAGCAGCATACTGTACTCTGCTGCAGAAATACTCAGGGCCAAAACCGATGTTTGCAGCAAAATAAATCTCGTGCAGATATTTGAATAACCATATATTCAATGTCTAAGGCTGCATTGCTATTGCTGCCTTTCTGCATCTAGGCATGTTTCCAACATTGAAACTTTGAGGCTGATTTCTTTTGCCTGAACGCCATGCAAACTAATGAGGTCTTGCTTTGGTAATCTCATACAACTTACTTAGTCGTATTAATTTGTCCATGATTCAAATAATTTTATCTTTCACTTATGGCAATAAAAAGCTTGCTTTTGCTCCTGACCCTCACAAATTAAGTTCTCACAAACATGATCTTTCTAAAAGCTGTTAGATTATATTTACCTTACCAGTGGGCTACTATGGAAGTATCTCAGCTTCTTCTCTTCATGTCTCTTCATCAATTTCGAGGATGTTTCATCTTTGCTATTCATCCCCTGGAGATATTCCTACCTCCCTACTTTTTCTTCCAGCTTTTCAGAGTTGGCATTTGTGTATTGTAGGATCTTGTGTATCTTAAAAAAAGAAAATCTAAATGCAGACTTTACACTTCAAAGAAATGTGCTAATTTCATTAAAGTAATAATTTAAAATCAAAGCTGTTAACAGGTGGAGGTTAATCCCACCTGCTGAACTGAAATCTCTAACTTCATTGTATGACATTTGATTTTGTATTGATTATATTCAGTCCTGCTGCTAACTGGCTGCCCCCATATCTTTTGCTATGAATCAACTGCTTTCTCAGTGCTCAAACCATCCAATATTAGTAGCAAATATCGTTTCTCAAATCTAACAACTCTGTGGTGGATGTAGGTTGATCTGATTAGGGAGGAACATATCTTAAGAGTATGTTATTGATGTGCTAATCTTTTTGGTATCAATAACCCCAACTATTTTTTTAATTATGTACATGGATTTATTATACTTTAAAACATTTTCAAAAAGCTTCTCTTATAGTACAATTTGATGCATATTTTTTTGTTAACTGGAAGAATATTGTGCATGATATGAGTGTATCCATACATTTCTTTTCCTCTCTGTGCAATACCGTACTTTATTTGGTACAAAAGTTAATTAAGATGGATCTTTGGAATCAATGTTTTTCCATTGGATTCCTGTGTTTTATAAAATTATAGTATAGCTGTATTTCATTACTCTTGCTAGACAGAAATGATTTATTACATTATTTTATTCTTTAATGATACTAATAGTTTATTACATTATTTGCAATGCAAACCTGTCAAGCTTTGATATGCCTCTCCTTCAACCCAATTGTGTTACTGATCTAAATCCTTCAAATGTTGTAGCACTGCACACTAATAAATCCATTCTTAATTTAAAAATTGAGTTTGTTTATAACAATCTATATGTAGCTTGCTGCAGCCCTGAACCATCAAATAAACATTAACTTAGTTATATGGCATTGATGGACCATCCATCTTGTTCTGATATTTGAGAAAGTACACATGCACAGTCATGTACACAAATACACTTCTTGAAAGAGAGTTTTGTCTCAATGAAGAAGAAGAAAAAAAAGGTCTTTTTTATGCCACACAGAAAGTCCAGATTAAATGACTGGCTTCCACAATTGCAGAAAGAAAGAAATACAGTGCTAAAATAAAATAAAGGAAGGTTTCAAGAGAAACAACAGGAGGAGGAGGAGGAGGAGGAGGAGGAGGAGGAGGAGGAGGAGGAGGAGGAGGAGGAGGAGGAGGAGGAGGAAGAAGAAGAAGAAGAAGAAGAAGAAGAAGAAGAAGAAGAAGAAGAAGAAGAAGAAGAAGAAGAAGAAGAAGAAGAAGAAGAAGAAGAAGAAGAAGAAGAAGAAGAAGAAGAAGAAGAAGAAGAAGAAGAATCTCAAGATGAAGATTTCATTTCACTCTCTCTCATTCTTAGCTTTTTAATGAGTTAAGAATCTGCAGTACAGATATTTCTGAAGAGGCAGAATGATCCTCCAGAACTATATTTAACAAAATTATGAAACAAGAAAATTGGGTTCTTTCTCTTTAGCTTTCCCTCTCTCCCTCCTTCCCTGTCTTCTGATTTTATATCCCCTATAACAAACGTATTTTACTTATGAAGCATTTCACATTTAATTTACTGCCATTAGTCTTCCAAGAACTTATCAGTTCAAGCACTTATAGAGCTACTCAGTAAAATAAATGTGGGTAATTTTATTGTTGGTTTTCCCTCCTTCTTCTTCAGAAAATTTTTGTCCTGCTAACAATTAGTTTTATTTCTATATATTTTAACAATCATGTTCTGGAAACATGTTTACCACAATGAAAACAGACTTGAATTATACTGCTGATTGAAATATCCATTGTCTGTGGCAGGGGTGGGTTCTAACTTACCTCGCTGCCGGTTCGCTTCTTCCCACGCCGTGTGGCCGCGCCTTGTGGGCGCATGCGCAGTGCTGAAAAATCCAAAAAAATTCCTCCCCCAAAAAAGCTGAAAACAAGATGGTGACACATGTGCAGTGCTGGAAACTCGGCTTCTACGCATGCGCAGAAGAAACCCCCCCCCCCAAAAAAAAATTCAAAAAAAAAATTCCCCCCAAAAAATCTCCCCCCCCCAAAAAAAGCCAAAACAAGATGGCGACCCATGCGCAGTGCCGGAAACTCAGCTTCTGCACATGCGCAGAAGAAAAAAAAAACGGGAAAAAATTTCAAAAAAAAAATTTCCAAAAAAATAAAACAACCCAAAAAAAAGATGGCGGTGCCCACGGACTGGCACCGGCAGAACTGGTTCCATGACATCACCGTGACATCACCAGCGGGTCACTACCGGTTCGGGCGAACCGGGAGGAATCCACCTCTAGTCTGTGATATGTTGAAAGAAACCTCGTATCTAGTCCCAATTATTTAATCCTAGATAAAACATATAAACACACATAGACACAGCATGTACCAAAATGCAAGCCCCATGGAAAATTTCTTATGTAAATTACAATTAATGCTGAAATTGATTGCTGTTTTCTTTTAAATATTTCCTTGTTCGTTTGATGCATGACCTTTGAACCTTAATAAGTACAGTAACATTTTCTCTGAAAAAAATGTCTTGATTGGTCTATGGATATGATTTTTTTTGTATACTTTCTCTCTCTATATATATGAATATAACTGCAGTTTTAGGATCCACATTGCCTATAAATTAGAGATATGCAAGATCATCACACTGAATGCATCAGAGTTGATTTGACAAATTTGTTTTTTGTAATCTTTTTTTTTCTGAATTGATCTAATCAAATCATACTGCACTGACTATCTAATCAGCAATTTGAAGGTAAGCTAGGTTCAATATAAACACTATATTGACTCTATTATAAATAGTTGTTTATGAACTAGTACAGCAATAGGTAAAATTCCACTGAGTGAAGAAATCAAAATTTCCTTCTAATTAGTGGTAGAAACATACAAGGAATTATAATTTTGCACAGATGTTAGCTTTGAAAAATATAGATGCCTATATTTTAGCTTGTATATGTGCCTTGAAAGGTTTAAACACTTGCCTTGTTAGGCAAGTGGCCCAGGTTCTAATCCCATAAGGGTGTGGCTAGCTGATGAGAGCTAAATAGCTTGAAATAGATCTATACTAGTCTCCCTTTATTTATGTAAAAATATATAGATATAGATATAGATATAGATATAGATATAGAGATAGAGATAGAGATAGAGATAGAGATAGAGATAGAGATAGAGATAGAGATAGAGATAGAGATATATATAAAACATGTGTACAGTCACTGTCCACCAGAGACTTATTCTTCCTGAGCAACAGTAAACATCATATAAATTCTGACTCCAAATAGCAATAGCAATAGCACTTAGACTTATATACCACTTCACAGTGCTTTACAGCTCTCTCTAAGCAGTTTACAGAGTCAGCATATTGCCCCCAACAATCTGGGTCCTCATTTTACCGACCTCAGAAGGATGGAAGGCTGAGTCAACCTTGAGCCGGTCAGGAATTGAACTCCTGGAGTGAACAGTGAGTTAGCCCTGCAGTACTGCATTCTAACCACTGCACCACCATGGCTCAATATGGTATACCACTGCATTCTGTTTTATCAAATGCCCAAATATTCAGATCCTGCAGATCACAGTCAAGATTATAAAATAGTAAAATAGTAGTTTAAACAAAACCCATGGACCTTTTTCCATGCACATGATCGATAGCTGCTGATTAAAATTACAGCAGTGCTATTAACTTTTTAAGATCACATCATAAACTCCATCAGAGTCTCTCTCTTCCATTCCAGCCTTTTGGGATAATCCAGTCAAAAATAGACACTTAAAAGGAGAAGAAGCAGTCACCTGAAAATTAACTAATAATAAGTTCTGAGCATTAAAAGATAAAACTATAATGAAAGATACAGTGTTATTCTTTTATATTTTTAAAGCACATTTTGTTAAAGTATTCCAGGAGATGACCTTTATTTTACGACAACATATCTGAAAGGTTGATTTCTGTGACTCATATCCGTAATTGTTAAGCAGTATTTGGAGTGGGAAGGGTAGGAATAATGAATCTTCACAGCTATTTGTTAAAGATTAAAAATGCTATGTAAAATAATTTTTGAACTGGATTTAACACACACATGCACACTGTCCCTTCTATCACACACAACAAAAACTGTCATTCCTTGGTCTTCCATAATTAACAGGAAGAATATTGACATATCTAAATGTAGAACCAATTTAGTGGTTGCCACAATAAACATCCATTGTCAGACACTGAAAGATTATTGATACCAATGTATGTATATTCCTAGGCCAATAAAAAAAATAACCTCTGATAAGAAAATACCACCACCACCACCACCACCATCATCACCACCACCCCTACTATCACAATCAGTGCCAGATTCAGAGTGGGTTGATATCCACCCCTACCAGTTTCTGCTCCTTTTCCAACTCCACACAAGTGATTACAAAAATAGCAATAGCACTTAGACTTATATACCGCTTTATAGTGCTTTACAGCCCTCCCTAAGCGGTTCACAGAGTCAGCATATTGCCCCCAATAATCTGGGTCCTCATTTTACCCACCTCGGAAGGATGGAAGGCTGAGTCAACCTTGAGCCGGTGAGATTTGAACCGCTGAACTGCAGCTAGCAGTCAGCTGAAGTAGCCTGCAGTGCTGCACTCTAACCACTGCGCCACCTCGGCTCACACAACCTTGCATGCCCTTTGTAAAACTTCTTCTCCATTTTGGACATCCTAAGGAATATGCAGTACTCTAGTAGGGTGCTTGTACAATTCAGGGGAAATTAGTTGGTTAATTGAAAGTTTAACCCTATGCAATGCTAAGTCAACTGATCCCTCTGTTACATATTAGATTACCTCTTTTGTGTTCCCATGTCACACCATTCAGTATGTTGTGAACATAGGATCTGGGTCAAATTCAAGCTTCATGGCACATTTCTTGCCAAAATTATATAGTATGGTCAGAGAGGATTGTCTGTAAAGTAAGGTCTTAAGACTGCATGGATCCTGAAGTATCCAGTTACTAGCTTGTGTAGCAAATAGTAGTACCAAAGCTATAAACTATGCCTTTACTGCATCCAAGAATATAGGGACATTTTAATTATCCTTCTATAAATCAATTGCGTTGTAAAAATATATGGTAGCTAGAAGCAAACATACAAAATATAATGATGATCTATAATATTACAACACATAAAAATACCAGTTCCTGGCATTAATGCAGCAGAATGTGCTATGAAAGTTATATTATCTCATTAGGTAGGACAATACTGAATCCAAGAATTGTTATTTAGCTGACAACATTTCACTCTTCTTGCTAATTAAATGCACTATTCATATTAAAATATATTGTTCCAAAGCAGCAAACCATATTCATACAAGAAAGCTGGAATTACATTAATCTTTCAGGTAGAATTACACAGGTAGGTAGGTAGAATTACACAGTCCCCCAGAACTGTGTAACTGATATAATTGATAACCAATTATAACTTTAAAAAAGCCAACTATGATAACATAGACACTGACCTCTCATCTCTTGATTGGCAAATACTATTATCTGGCTGTAATACTATTGAAGACTACTACAATATCTTTTTGCTCGAAATCAAAAGAGTCATCAAACTATACGTACCATTAATAACCACCAAAACCAAGAAAAACAAATTACCCATAAAAATAAGGAAGCTTCAATCCAAAAAAAGATCACTTTGGCGAAAAAACAAAACTGGCTACATTGCTAACTTTAAAAGCCGCTACAAAAATCTATGCCACCAAATAAAGACTGAATGCACCAATTATCACATTAATCAAGAAGAAAACCTGCTACGAACAAAATCCACCCGCGCCTTCTATAACTTTGTAAATAACCTACTCAAAGACTCGAGATCCATCCCACCCCTTAAGGTACCTAATGGTAAAGACTATAACTATG
>QLTV01001172.1:738116-749541 GCA_003457575.1 Thermophis baileyi | reverse complement strand
TATATATATATATATACTTATTTCTTTAACTGTAACTTCTTTACATATTCCTAAAATTGGCTATGCATTTTAATGAGGGATCAAAATGCCTTGGACTAATTCTGTTAGCAGGGTAAGCTGCCAGTAACAAATTGCAATTCAGTGCCAAAATATTAGCTCGCATTTAAAATCTCTGGGTGGTGGAGAGCCTGATTTAGTTAGAGCTGTGAAAGTCCTAAGAATATATATATATATATACTTATTTCTTTAACTGTAACTTCTTTACATATTCCTAAAATTGGCTATGCATTTTAATGAGGGATCAAAATGCCTTGGACTAATTCTGTTAGCAGGGTAAGCTGCCAGTAACAAATTGCAATTCAGTGCCAAAATATTAGCTCGCATTTAAAATCTCTGGGTGGTGGAGAGCCTGATTTAGTTAGAGCTGTGAAAGTCCTAAGAATGCAGAAGGGCAGCATTTCTGAGAAACTAAATGGAAGATCTTTCTATGAAGCTTATGTTGTATCAGCTTCAGAGGAGAAGGTGTGTGGGAAGGAAGGAAGGAAGGAAGGAAGGAAGGAAGGAAGGAAGGGAGGGAGGGAGGGGAGGGGAGGAAAGGAAGGAAGGAAGGAAGGAAGGAAGGAAGGAAGGAAGGAAGGAAGGAAGGAAGGAAGGAAGGAAGGAAGGAAGGAAGGAAGGAAGGTTCAGCATAAGATTTTGAAGTGTTTTTGTACATATTAATGCTTTCCATTGCACAAGATTTGTATTCTCATGGACCCACCTCACCCACAACGAAAAATCAAAGTGGAGTACTGGGACACAGTGACTGCATTCCCACAACATGTTTAACCTGGCTCCTGAATTAACCCACTTTATTGGTGCACACTGAACTATAGATGATTGAACAAGCTGGATTCTACACCCTAAGCTATACAAAGCATATTAAGCTTCATGTTAATGAAGCTTAATATGTTTATGAATTAAGTTTTAATTCATCTAGATCAGTAGTGGGTTCTAAATTAGTTTTCTACCGGTTCACGCATGCGCTCACGCAAGACTTCTGCATATGTGCAGAAGCGTCCCGGGCAGGTGGGCGGAGCCTCCCGCCACCACCGGTACCAGTTCTAAGAACCGGGCCAAACCAGGAGCAACCCACCGCTAATCTAGATGCTGATATACTGTTCGCACTGTATATTCCTAGCATGGAAAGATGACTGTGTTGAACCATGAAGATATTTTTACATGGCACAATGTTTTTCATCTATCCAGTTTTACATAATTTAGTCAGTCTTACCATGTAGACCAGGCAGGAAACAAGATCAGATAAGCTAACTCCACTTTATTGTAAGGCTACATTAATAGTCTTGCCAGTCTGAAAGTAGAATTCTCCCACCATCTCCTTGACAACCCAAAAACAAACTTGGGAGCATCTATTCTGAAACTCTAATTCTAACCATTTTCCAGCAGAGAGCTGTGTCCTCTGTTATCTGTTTCCTAGGCCGTATCTCTTCACACCAACTCTCAAGGTCTTTTCCAATACACGTTGAGGTTTTTTTTTCCTGCTGACTATTTCTTTGCTGCAAATCTAGAAACAACCCTCCCCCCATCCAGATCTCTTACTACTTGTAATATGGTTTCCCCAAAGTCAATTTTGTTACAATGCTTACCATTCCAACCACTGGCTGTCAAATCCAATTAGCTAAGAGGAATGCACTTGAGTTATTATATTTACTTTTAGATATCAAAATTATTTTGGAATAAACTAAACAGGCCACTTTATTTTATTACTTTTCTGGTTTCAGTTTTTCTACTGATTTTCTCTCCCAAAGGAATCAATCACATATGTTGTGCCAAAATAGAAGGAAAAGAAAATTAATCAAATACAGTATTATGGCATAAGGTTTAAGGATAAGGATCTGTCAGTTTGTCTCCCCATCTACCATCCAGGGATCTCTGTGCTAAATCCTATCCAGTAGTTAATATAATGAATTAAAAGTAGGAAAGATAATACGCACTTGAGTTGTATTCCATCCTTGTTCCTACTTTATTTAATTTCCTCTTGAATATAACAAATTTATAAAGCACAAATCCCTTGCTATCTCTAGAGAGTCTCCTTTCTCTTTAATTTCTTGTTTTTTTCCAACCTGATATTTACTTCAACACATTTCTATTTAAGTTTAAACATCTTCTTGTTTGAATTAATGAACATTTTCATGTGCATCTATCTAAATCTGTGCTTCTCTATTTTTTTCTGTAGTACACGGCAGAAATGGGAGTTAGGTGAAACATCAACCTAATAAATAATAAAATTGTTATTTTTATTCTATATTACATAATTCTATATTATAAATATTATATTCCCATCCAATGCAACAGGGGTGGTGGTGAGAGGGTTCTTGTTCTGTATGTATATGTTTTGCATGTATTTAATTTTTCATGCAAACTCCATTGGAAAATGCTAAAAAAGTGCATTTTTAATATGTGTGTCGTTCAATTCATTTGTAGGTCTGGAAGACTGAATTAAGTGTATATAAATTATGAATAAGCATAATGTCAAAGTTTTATTCCAGTTTTAGCCTGATTTGTTTCTTTTTAAATAAAAACAATTGGAAGCTTTGCTTTCCATTAAAGCCAATTTCTCCTTCTCTTAAGTCAGATTAAGTCAGAAAGCTGCTGAGATCTCAAAATGGTTGAGAAGCATTTCTTCATGCTATGTATACCGAGCAGAAAATGATTTATCCAGTTATCTGCCATATGCTTTCTTTGCAGAATGATGGATCGATGTTTTCAAGGCTTGTTTGGCAGAGCAGAGAGAACTTGTGATTCCCCATTCTCTACCAATCCCAGAAGGATTCTCTTACACAGTTTTCCTCCCTTTATTGATAGATAGATTTTGAAAACACCCTTCAAACAAGGTTTCTGCAGGGCTACTTACAACGTACTTTAAAATCACTTTGTTTTAAATACAGTGGTATTTAAAACTGTGGTACCCCACAGCTTTGAAACTAACTGAATGTGGTACTCAGCACATTTTGATGTGAAAATTTTGTCCTGGTACTCATCGTTTGTTTGTTACTCAATGCACAAGCTAAAACTGGTCAGTGTCAGCTGCCTTGTGACTCACTATATTATTCCTTATGTGAAAAAAAATGGTTTGATATTCATCATTTTTGGTACTCTGGGAGGTGCTCCCAGAACCAATTAATGATGAGTACCAAAATATCACTGTACTTTCATTTGGATGTTTTTAGCATGAGTTTTTCATTTTGGCTGTTCAATTCCTGCTCTTATTTTTTCCAAAAAAGAATTCTTTTTATAAGTGGCTGCCATCTAGTTCCTCCACTCATTGGATCCTGATTACAGTCCACTTCAAGTCATTGTGTCAAGCATCTGAGTTTTCTTTCATTGGGGGTGTTACTTGGAACCCTGACACATTGTTAATTCCTGGCAACTATGTGGACAATCCTTGAAATTTTCTTTGCAAGATTTTATTCTTTACAGTTTTATTAAAGTTTTTAATAAATGTGGTAAAATCTAATACAAACTAAACTAGAAGAAAAAATTAAAATAAAAGTGTAGAAAGTGCAGGAAAAAAGTAGAAAAAAAAGGACCACAAAAGACGAAAATAGTGTCTTCCACATCATCACATTAAGCATAACCTAATGTACTAACTTTTCACTCTCTCTTAAAATTTCAGATAAAAAGACTTTTTCTCCCCATAGCCTTTTATCCAGAAGCAGTCCAGAAATCATAGCAATAGCACTTAGACTTATATACCGCTTCACAGTGCTTTATAGCCCTCTCTAAGCGGTTTACAGAGTCAGCATATTGCCCTCAACAATTTGGGTCCTCATTTTACCCACCTCGGAAGGATGGAAGGCTGAGTCAACCTTGAGCCTGGTGAGATTCGAACTGCCAAATTGCAGTCAGCCGGCTGTAAGCAGAAGTAGCCTGCAGTACTGCACTCTAACCACTGTGCCACCCCGGCTCTTTTCATCATCATCATTTTTTCAATCCTGTTTCTGCAAACAGTCCATTAGGAGTTAGCAGAAGCATCAAACAAATAGTTTATCCCTGGTCAAATTGTCCAACTTTATATTCCTTCTTTTTGCTCCACATAATCTTGATTTTTAAATCTGTTGTATGGCAACTCAGGATTTGATCTTCCGTCAATTCAGGGGGAGTCTTCAAAGCTTTCCCAGACTGCTTTGTAAAGGCATCATCCAAAACTTCTTGTTGCAGTTGTTCCATTTCCAGATCCTTTTCTTGATTTGTGTTTTATATTGCCATTTTAGTAATCTCAGTGAAGTTGTCTTTCACACCTTCAAACTCTATAATATATCTGCCAAATAATATATTTTTTAAAAAAAAATCCTATTGTTTTCTAAAAGTTTATTGAAGACTGTATTCTTTCTGTGATATTAGTAATATTTCAGCTCATATAAAAATTAAGATAAGAAAAGTTAAAGCTAGCTTAGCCATTTGAACTTTTTTTCTCCCTGGTACTTTTAGTTCCCTCTGGTAACTGTTTGCAACCTTCATCAAGCCTCAGTTCCTAATACGGGTTTGGTTTCATTTCAGTCTTTTCCCCACAAGTATATCTCTTAATTATATACTTGTTTTTCAAATCTTATAGCCAAATCAACCAATATTACAAATCTCTCTGGTCTTCTAATCTGTTTAAAACTTTCTTAAATCAAATCCAATTTGTGCCATTTGTGATTATTTTAAGTACACCAGGTATCAAGCTGAGCTTTTGAAAGTCTCAGGTATCCATAAAGTGCTTAAATTGAACATTTCAAAGCTGGTTAGAAAGTGTTTTAGAAGTGGTTTGTTTTGCCTGTTTCTTCCTAAGGCTGGCACAAGGTCACCTAGCTGGTTTGGTGCCTAAGGCAGGATTAGAACCCATGATCTCCTGGTTTCTAGCCTGGTGCTTTAACCACTATGCCAAGCAGGATCTCCTGTCCACCTAACTATATATAAAGTGCTATTATCTTTATATTTCTTGATTTTTCTCTCCTCCTTGGAAAAAGAAATCCTGGGGCCATATCTTGAGTTCAAAATGAAAATGCATCCAAGAGTCAAGGTACCATACTTTCTTTCACTGATCAGCTCTATTCTGGTACTGTTCTAAATCAGATTAAATTTGGTTTGAATACTAGTCACACTAATATTTTGATTTAATTGGCTTTTATATGAGGTTGTGCTCTCTCTCTCCGTGAGTGTGTCTCTCCCAGCTGAACTGCTCAGAAGCAGAACTATTTTTGTTTCTGAAAAAAGGGAGAAAAGTGAGTGACATTTTTGACAGCAAGGCTGTCATCATAAAAATTAGGTTATAATGAATATGGGTTTCAGGAGAAGGCTGAAGAGGAAACCCCATCTGCTCCTCTCTGTGTTGTAGCATTAAAAGGAGCAGATGGACACCAATGATGCCAAAAAAAAAAGTAGAGCAAGGAGAGATGTGCAGCTGTGCTGCCTTATCCCTTGGTGGAAAGTCCCCCTCCCTTAAATTCCTAATTTCTCCTCTCCTGCTTCAGAGAGGAGAAGAAGGACAGATGCATTTATCCTCTAATTGCATCTCCTCTCAAAAATGTGGAGTGCCTCACCAGAGAAGCAGGTAAAAAGTTAAAGACTCCCTTGAGTTGAACTCATCTTTTGATGACTAATGGACAGATTTTTTTTTAAAGCAATTCTACAGAAAAGGTTGTCACTGGTTTTTTTTCTGGAATGCTGATTCTATTTTCCACTCTTGTCTACATTTCTGGAAAACCCTGGTGGTCTTCTATCTCCTCCTCTGTGCTACACAGATTATTCCTCATTTACATACTCCAGGATTGGATGAAATGTCCATTGAAATATTGCAATTTTTTGGTACCCCAAATTTCCTTGCACCTTTTTTTCATTCTGGAATTGCTCCAAACTATTGCTTGGGGTTACATTCATAAGTAAAAGAAAGCACTCTGTTTTTTCCTCACCTCACTGTTTCACTCATTCAAGGTTAATATCAATAAAGATGAAAGGAAAATAACAGACTAACAGAATAACAGATTTGGAAGGGACCTTGGAGGTCTTCAAATCCAACCCCCTGCTCAAGCAGGAGACCCTATGCCTTTTCTGCCAAATCATTATCCATTCTATTCTTTAAAACCTCCAGTGATGAAGGACCCACAACTTCTGATGGCAAGTCATTCCACTGGTTGATTGTTCTGTTAGGAAGTTTCTCTTTATCTTCTTATTTCTCTTCTTAGTTTCCATCCATTACTTTTGGTTCTGCCTTCAGGTGCTTTGGAGAATAGGTTGACCCCCTCTTCTTTGTGGCAGTCCTTTAGATATTGGAATACATAGACAGCTATCCAGAAATATATAATAGTTACCTCCTGAGATCCGGACTACCCCCACACTGTTGGCCTTCTGGAAAGCGGTGAAGCCCTGGCTGTTCCAGCAGGCTTGGGGCCGTTGATCTCGTTATTAAAATCAGGCGAGATCCGGTCAAAAAAAGGTGTGTATGGGTTTTTTAATTGTCGTTGTTGTTTTTAAATTGTTTTTTTGTATAATGTATCTTTTAATACGTTTTTTTATATTTTAATAAGTTTTTTTGTGTTCTGCTGTAAGCCGCCCAGAGTCCCTCGGGAGTTGGGCAGCATAGAAATCTATTAATTAATTAATTAATTAATTAAATAAATAAATAAATAAATAAATAAATAAATAAATAAATATCCAGAGATTGTTTATTTAGAATTATTTATGCTTTGCACAAAATTCCTGAAATAGTTTGTGTCACATTCTAGACTACCATATTTTTCAGACTATTTTTCAGATGCACCTAGCTTTTGGGGAGGAAAACAAGAAAAAAAAATCTGGCTCTGCCTCTGTCTTCCAGCAATTTGCGTCCTTGCAGCAAACAGTAAACAGCCTGGTCAGCTTCAGCACAGCCTGATTTAGCACAAGCAGCTGATTGGCGATTGGATCTGCCTCACAGAATACTGCCTATCAGCTGTTCCAGGCTGCAGGGATCACCACCGCCCATTGCCGCTGCCGCCTATTGCCACCTCTGCGTGCCCCATTTTTGGCCTCCGCACATCCTGTTTTCGGCCTCCCCACACCCCATTTTCGGCTTCCATGTGCCCCATTTTCAGCCCATTCCAGGTGGTGGGGATAGGCAGTGGTGATCCCCGCCACCTGGAACAGGCCAAAACGGGCACACAGAGGCTGAAACAGGATGTGCGGAGGCTGAAAAGGGGGTGTGCGGAGGCGGCAATAGGCAGCAGCGGCGATGGGTGGCGATGGCGGCGATGGGTGGTGGCGATTCCCGCAGCCTGGAACAGCTGATAGGCAGTATTCCAGGAGGCAGATCCAACCGCCAATCAGCTGCTCATGCTAAATCAGGCTGTGCTGAAGCTGACCAGGCTGTTTGCTGTTTGCTGCAAGGAGGCAAATTGCTGGGAGGCAGAGGCCAAAGGGTGGGGCTGGCAGGTGGGCGGGGCTTTGGTAACATTCGCTGTATAAGACTCACAGACATTTCCACCCACTTTTTTGGGGGGGAAGTGCATCTTATACACCAAAAAATATGGTAATTTAGGATCAGCTGTTATAGCTATGCTTTTGTTGGGGATCATGAATTTGATGATACAGTAGGGCAAATTGGAGTCATTTTGAATGCTCTCCAGGTAGGATAGAATAACTCATACCGTTTTTGAATCCAAATATTCCAGGGATCTGTACATATAAACATAATGCATCCATTATAATCTGACTCTAGATATCACAGTGGAATGCCAAGGGGGTCAACCTAGTTGGGTTTTGGCCATTTGGCCAATAGCCATTTCCAAAGCACTCCCAAAGAACAGACTTCCTATTCCAATTAGTTGATGTTTCCAAGGTCACAGAGAGAACAGTTGAGCTTCCCGTTTCCACCATGGATGCATTGTTTTCGAATGGTCTTTAAATGTTACAGTTTTGTAATTTACATTTTTAAGAGCAATCTATTGCTCTGCAGTATATTCAAGGAAAGAATTGCTTGCTGGTTCTTTGTGTGCATAAAAAGGAGTTGAAATTGTGAACAAAGTAAGTCTGTCTTCTATTAAAGTCCCATCAGCACAATGTTGCATATCCTTTCCTTTTTCGATTATTTTTTTAAGTTGTGGGTTTCCTGTTTCTAGTGTTTTGTTTAAGGCTCACAATAGTGAGAGTATGCCTGTAGAAAATTGCATCTCCTTGGCAACAAGATATTTTCCCCTAGGAATGCTAACTTTAGTGTAAATGAACAAGAAATCCAGCAGATTTTCAACTATTCTAACTTTTCCTGTTTTATTGCAAAAAGCCCATGTGAACAGTCAAACTATGATATGACATTGTTTTACTGTATTACCAAAAACATAGATATGTAAGTTTGGAAATTATATATTAAAATTTGAGAATTTGATTATTCGCTGTAATTGAGTAACTGATGTTAAAATGTTGCATTCAGTGTTAGTTATGATTAGACACACTGAAATCAACAGAAAATATGTAAATTCTACCACGTTCAATGGATAGGTTTAAATATTTACTAAATCATAATATTTTTCTTTTAGTTAGTGTGATGTGTAAATGACAATAATCCACCATTTCAAAACATGAAGCAGGTTGAAGACATTTTTTCAAGCAAGTATACTAGACAACAAGTTCAGCTGGAGCTCTTTTGCAGAATTACTAATCTAAGGACAGACTGTAAATATTTTTCCAAGATGGCAGACCTCACCAAGCTCCTTAATTTTTCTCAGCTGCAGAAACCTTTCACTTGAAATAGATGAGGCATAAATCCAGGATAAACACTCCAATCTTGGCTCCCATTAAGAGATGGCCTGCTGCTTTCATTTCATTGTTACATGTTACACTTCCTTTTTCTTCCTGCTTTCCAGTATTAGATGTGGACATCTTTTTACCTTTTGTATGGATGACTGATTGGAGGAAAACACCTTTTTTTTAAGAGAACATTCAGTAGATGGTCTCTTTTGGATGGTCTATTGGATGACAATAAAAAAAGCCATTTATTTAGCTTATTAAAATATCCATGTTCCTCCAACATTTTTCTTGGATTAAGTACAGCCCAGCCTTTGGATAACATCTACAAATGTATATCAACGTTTTGTTTTATGAACCATTACAATTCCTAACAGAGTTAGGAGTAAGATTACAAAAGGTTGACTGATGTGAAGTTTTGGTAGCTTTCAAGCAAACACACAGAAAGCTTCAAAATACTGCTGCAGCAAATGTCAATCCCATTATTTCAGGGTTCTTGAAAATGGTCAGTATTGACCCAAAAGGATCAATGGAACTATCCAAGGGGTCAGTGTTGTTGTTATTGTTATTTATTAAATTAATTTCATATAATAAACACTTGGTCATCAATGAACAATTTGAAAATTCATGAACAGTTGACGAGCTGAAGAGTTTGGGGACTCCTATGCTATTTGAAGGCTAAATTATATTTGGGGAAGCCTCTCAAGAAAGTTTAAGCTGTTTTAGTAGTAGAAGTATCCTGCTAGCAATGTCATGGCCAGAATAAACTTAGTACCAAGGATTCTGAGGGATAGAATTCCAGTTCTCTCTCTACCTCTTTGACTTCTTTTCTTCACTGAGTCTGAGAGGCTAATTTTAATGCTTATCCCTGGGCTTCACAATCTTAGGAAAGCACCATAGTGTATAAAAATGCATCACCACTCATTCCTTACTCTTCCAGTATTCATGTAACCCATCCAGTCTTGATTATTACATATACTGACACCATAGGAATAAATGTATAGGATTACACTACTAACCTGCTTCGGAATCTGGATTCATCCATGTTCCAAGAGACCATCATAGATATTTTGCTTGGAATGTCCAAATAGGTGCAAGCCTGTTCATATCAGATCATTCATAATTCTTTACTTTCCCACGCAAAGAAAATTAGCATTTTAATCATTTTTTCTGCATTTGACAAATGCACTCTTTCTCTCTGAAGTGTACATCTCTGCATGCATTTTATCTGAAGTACATGTTCTTGTACACAGTTTGACCTACATAATACATTTTGGTATGCATTTTTTTTTAAAGTTGGAAACTGTGTTACAAAATGACACTATGGAAATCTATTCAGTGAAGGATAAGAATACACAATCACTTCTTTGCTTGTGTCTGCCACCCATTTGCAAGTGTAATATGTCCAATATGCAAATAATACGGTCTGTTCAGCAAGTAGTCAAGTTGAGAAAGGTAGAGAGACATCCACGTGACTGATTGCTCAAAAGCTCAGGTGCATTATGATTACCTCAATATGGAAAATGGCAACAATTTGGTAATAATGTGCTTTATTAAATAACATAAGATTGTGATATGCACAGTTAAGACACAAATGTGACAGAAATCCGTTCTTTACAGCAGCCCACATTTTAATATGTATGGTAAACTACATCACGAGGCTCCTCTGTTTTGTTGATCATCCCATAATTTAAGAAAAGCTGAAGGGATTTGCAGCTGCTGTCATTTAAAATGGAAGAATGGCTAAAATAGAAAGTGTGTAGAGTGGTTCTTGGCTATTCTGCCACTGATGCAATCACTGGCTAGAAAGAAATTGAGGAAATATATTTATTACAAGCAATTCAATAGCATCTTGCCTGAAGCTTTCCTATACGTTTTCCCAAAGAAACTTACACAATTAAGGGTGGTGTAACGGCTACAAAGACCCAGCAGAATTTCTCTTATTTCACTGGGTTAACTTCAACCACTCATTAATTCATTTCAACCTCCTCCACAGTTAGCTTAAAATTAAAAGATATCCCCTTGAGTCTAGACAAAGTGGTTAAAACAAATTAAAAATAATAACGTTGCATTCATACACCTATGTGAATCAGGCAAATTCCAACTTGTTTATTTAATTCAGAAAACTGATACAAAATAAAGCATTTAAATCGGAATCACTTGAGTCCGGTTTCCCTCGTTTAGCAAAATTATTTTTTGTACAGGGCAGAGATGTTCAAATTCATTTGAAGACTTCTGATTCAAGTCGCCGATTCAGTTTGAAAAGCAGATTCAGTCAAATTGCCTTGGAATCCAATCTTCAAATCAAATATTTGCACAGTCTTATTAACTGGTTATGCAGGCTCTACTCTAGGTTTGAGAGAAACCCACTTCTTAGCTTTTAGCTGCTGAATGCTTATTGTGCTACTAGTATAATAAAGAGTTATGTGGACTAATCTACCATTTCCCCGTCCGCAATGGTGTGATTTTGGAGTAATCCATGAGAATTTATGGCTTCTCAGCTCTGCATTAAATGAATAATATAGGACAAAGTAAAAAGTTAGGAATGTTATCCTAATGTTAAATCATGACATGGGAGGGAAATCTTGTTGAGATTATGTCTTGTATTTTATTTTATTTTATTTTATTTTATTTTATTTTATTTTATTTTATTTTATTTTATTTT
>QLTV01001172.1:709530-732198 GCA_003457575.1 Thermophis baileyi | reverse complement strand
CCAGGTAGGACGTGCGTCTCACGGCCCAACATGTTCCACCTGCCAGAAATGAGTCTCTGTGAGACTCGTCCCGCCACCGCCGCTGCCTCGTGGAGCAGGACTCTGCAAGGCCTGTTGTGCCATTGCATGCACCAACGGCAGAAGGACCCCAGCTGTGCCAGTATGATGAAGTTTGCGGCAGTCCTGCAGTTCGTGCATGCAACGGCACAACAAGCCTTACTGAGTCCTGCTCCACGAGGCGGTGGCGGCAGGGAGGGGAGGCGAGGCAGCGGCGATGGGACATGCAGACCCACGCTCGCCGCCTACTGCACCCCCAAAATAATAAGCCCCCCCCCGATAATAAGGCCGAGGCCATATTTGGGGGGTCAAAAAAATATAAGCCCCTGTCTTATTTTCGGGGAAACACGGTACACACTTATTACTAATATTTTAGTTCCTGCCAGATTTGTGTGCATTTAAGTCAATAATTTTGTAGCTGTGTAGCTAAATTTATGCTTTCCTTTAAAAAAAGAGATTATTTTACTTTAACTGCCCCTTCTTTGCCATCTTCCATTGCTCCTCTTAAATTTATACCACCTATTTACACCTAATTCACACACTGAATTTCCAGACACTGCCATGTCTTGCACAACTGAGGTTTAAAATGAAGTGGAGTTTTTATGTATCTGAAGGTAAATAAACTGTGATTTGCATTACTGGAATATGAAAAGATAGAATTTTTGTAGAGGTAGGAATTGTAAAAGCTGGACATCCCACGTTGCATTCTTATCATTATAAGAATGGCATCTGTAAATCAGTGGATGATGTTTAGGGGCCTCAGTGTAAAATTCTGAAAACCCAGAATTCTTTGAAAACATGCCTATCATTTCTGTGTTGAACAAGTAAAGATTAGGAAGGGATTAGAGGGGATTCTTGGAGTTGAGCAGAGATGCTTCTCTTTTTCCCCATCCAAACATTCCCCCAGGAGTTAGTTCATTTCTCAGTAAGACTATGGATCATAGAAACATGCAGAAATATAAACTAGCTTTAATTTAATGAAATTGGCCATGGAAACTTATAAGGGACATACAGTCCTCCTCCCCCCTCAAACTAATTTTCTATAGCCTGCACTGGCCCAGCAAATAGGATTAAACTCCAACCTTGCAATTTTACCCAACATTTGGGGATTGCCCCTTCCTTCCATATCACATTAGACATGTTATGATGCAGTATGGCTTTGGAAGAATGATTTTTAAAAAGTGCCACCATAGCAAAAAAAGAAGAAGATATCTAACTATGAATAATAATCAGTTCATCAAATTCATGTAAAATATTCTTGCAGGTATGTTTTATTTTATTAGCATGTTGATATTTTGGGTGTCTGGATATGAACAAACTTTCATTCATTCATTGTTTCATTCATTTTTTGTTTCATATTTCTAAACCATCCATGTCCATCAAAGAGAGATTATCTCTGCCTGCCTCACATGTAAGAATGCTTTGTGTTGGTGATGATTTGAATCACTTCGTCCAGGTACTTTGCTTTGCTCCAAACTCTGTCCAGTCCTGCCAACGATGTCCAGGTCCCATGAACAGATTGCTTATCTGATTTAAAGTAGCAACAGGTCCTTCAGCCTTATCTCAATATTGTCCGTTTAGTCCAAATTTCATATGGTGCAAAGCAGGGGTGAAATCCAGCAGGTTCTGACAGGTTCTGGAGAACTGGTAGCGGAAATTTTGAGTAGTTCGGAGAATCGGCAAATACCACCTCTGGCTGGCCCCAGAGTGGGGTGGGAATGGAGATTTTGCAGTATCCTTCCCCTGGAGTGGTGTGGGAATGGAAATTTTGCAGTATCCTTCCCCTGGAGTGGGGTGGGAATGGAGATTTTGCAGTATCCTTTCCCTGCCATGCCCACCAAGCCACACCCACCAAGCCACACCACGCCCATCAAGCCACGCCCACAGAACCGGTAGTAAAAAAAATTGGATTTCACCACTGGTGCAAAGTAGATACAGAAAGCCAACTGTATTTGTAGAACAAATCCAAAGATAAATCAAATCAAATTTCCTTAAAAGGGTCTCTGCAGTGGGAGTCAATGAGGACTTAATGGATCATTGTTATTCCAGCAACTTTATTGAGGCCAGGTTACTTACTAAATAGCAGCAGCTTTTAATGCTGCCCAAACAGAATCTTGAATACTCCTAGCTTTATTTCATCACTCCTATACCTTTCTGTCTTTTACTGTTCTAATTTTAGGCAATGGGGTTCATAAAAACTGAATGGTATTAGGCTCCTGGGATGAGTGTGTGGGCCCTGAATCCAGAGCTAGGCATAGCAGCTGCATTCCTGAGCTTTTAGAAGCTGCTTTGTTGCACAGCTTAAAGAGGGAATTTCTCTCAAAGGATTGCCAAAACCAAACACCCCCTCAACGCTTGTGCAGACCTAAACATAGGATGCTGCAATCATCACTTAGGAAAACTAATGTAGGTCTGTTAATAGCCTAGTACCAAATAAATGTTCATCGTGTATTACTTTAGGAAGGGTAAAAAAGAGACCACATCAATTTTATTAAATAGAAAACAAGAATGAAACTGACTGATGCGGAGTGGATGAAAGTGTTGGACCTGTCCTTTTAATCTTCGTAAATGCTGTTCTTTCATCCTCTCTTCAGGATCATCTTCTGCTGAATTATCAGAACTGCAGATTTTCTTCTGTTTCCCTTAATAAAGAGTGGCTAATTTTAAATCGGATTGATTTCATCGCATTAGTTTTTCAAAGAAAAAGAAAAAAACGTTTGAGAAAGTGTTCCTTTGGAATGTCTAGCAGCCACAGAATATAACTGTCCTTACCACAAAACACCAATTCCACTCTGAATTTATGAGCAGCAACATATGCTGAATTAATTTTAAAGTAAAGTGATTTTATATTAGAACAAAAGGCTTCCAACAGGATTAGCTTTGCAACCCAACTGTCTCATAACCCATTAGGTATGGTTTTCTCCTGCTGATGAAGGGTCATATAATTTTTTTTTTAGTAAATATGAAATATCTAGGGTTTTGTTGTTGTTTTGTTTGTTTAAATCTTCTTTGGACAATATATGGACAAAGGCTCGGTATTTGCAGGGAGGAAAAGTAACACCAAATGCTATAGTACATGAAGTAGAATGACTTGCTTCCAGAAGCTGTGAATGCTCCAATACTGGAGGTTTTTAAGAAGGGATTGTCTAAAATGGTAGGGGGTTTCCTGCTTGATCAGAGGGTTGGATGTTGCTGTTGATGTTCAACTCTGTTATTCTATTCTATTCTATTCTATTCTATTCTATTCTATTCTATTCTATTCTATTCTATTCTATTCTATTCTATTCTATTCTATTCTATTCTATTCTATTCTATTCTATTCTATTCTATTCTATTCTATTCTATTCTATTCTAAAAGTCACTTGCAATCTCTGAAATAGTAGCAGCATAGAACCTAGGAAAGTTGAGTTATGTTGTACTTTCAGAAGTCACTGTAAAAAAAAAAATCAGTGTCATGTCTTGGCATTTAGATTGTCCATTCATATAGTCTATATGGTCATGTAATTTAATTCGATGAAGACCATCTCCAAACCTTTCTCTCCCATACTAAAATTGTGCTGCATTGCTATTGCAATTTCCTGCATTGTAAACACCTGTTGATTTTCTGAATCAATCAAATCTCAGTCACTTAACATTGCCTTGACAAGTGCAAAGTACTTTCTGCTTGCATAAGCATGCATACAAGCTCCAAACAATGCTCATTTGTTAAGAAGGTTGCAATTAATGCAATTATGATTGAAACTCCTAGATTACCTCTTGCCAGATGGTGCTGTCTTGATATACGATCAGAGCACCATTCATGCTGGTTGGTCCAACATTAATGCATCATGTAAGCCATAATCCTGCCGACCATTACTATGTTAATGCAACACTTAGCATCATTCTCTTGATTCATTGATACAGCAAGAGCTACCAGGAACCTATTAGGAAAAGCCAATGTCAGTGTATTTTATCGCAAATTTTAAAAAAAAAAGTATTTTTCATTAGATAATTTTTTTTTTGGCATCGCAGTAAAAATATAATAATAAATCAGCAGCACCAGACTAAATGCTATGGTTAAAGGACATTACTTTGGGGATGCTTCTAAAATTATGTTCAACTGTTCCTCTCCTTGGATCTTAGAATTTTGAATTACCCCATTGTGTTTCAAAACCAGAAATGTGAAACTAGTTTAACTCCTTCCCTCCGACTTTCTGGGTGTTTTAAACTCGATCACAGCTTTTAATTTCATTCATTCATATATTTTTTTCATCTTTTACCAGTCGTAGTCCATTCTGTTTTACAATATAGGTCTGGCAATATAAAAATATAGAGACTTGGCAAAATATGAAAATAAATAAAGACATTAAAATAAATTACACATGCTCCAATTCTAGGATTAATTTTAGAAATTCTCCAAGAAGTTACTGTAAAAGGGTGGAGAGAAATATAAAGTCATGGAACAAGACAAAAAGGAAATCGGGATATCCAATAACCTTGGCATCTCTTTAGTTTCAGCGTCTTCGGTATTGCAGAATGTATTAACTTAACATGATTTGTAAAATTGTCCAGTAAATTAAATGCTTAATAAAACAAGTAGTTCAATAAAGTTGATAATATGGTCTCATGTGTATCATAACATCTGTTTCTGATTCACTGATTAACCCAGATTTAAAAAAGAATGTCTGAAATCTCATGAAATTACCAAAATGAGTCTGTTTTCTTTCAAGAGATGCCATGAGATTTATTATGGGAACAGAAGTCTGGAAAGTTTTGCTTGCTTTATATGCTAGTTTTTTGTTTTTGTTTTTAATAATGACACTCCGATATTACACAAAAGCACACAACATGCATGTTGATTCTCGTCTACTTTGATTGACAGCAGAGTTTCAGGTGGGAGTTTCTCCCTGCTGTTGACAAGCATGACAACACTATCCAATCAAGTCCCCCCCACCCCCCATTATCTCAAGCTATAAGTTCTGAGCACTATAATGTGCAAATGCCAGTACATGCATTGGGAAAACCACCTCAAAAACTCAATGCACTACTCAGTGAAATGTGTTCAGATCACAGACTTAACTTTGTTGTTGAATTAACTCATTCTCCAAGTTCAACAATTTATAAATTAACCAAACGTCTGAGTTTGCACAACATAACACACACACACACACACACACACACACACACACACAAAAAAAAACAACATAACACACACACACACACACACACACACACACACACTAAAATTAAGATTAAAATTGGCCAAACTCAATAGCTACTAGACTGTCAAGTAACTTTGTTAAATATGTTGTATGAACATAACAAAAAGAAAAAGAAAAAAGAAAGAAAGAAAGACTAGGAAGAAACTTAATAATAGCAATAATATTGTAAAGTTCATAGGAGACTAACATTGTAAATCATTGCTAACCAGGTCACTGACAGTTCTCTTGCTAACCTTTGAAAAAACCTGATTGACTACCAAGAAGGTTAATGTTCCTGCTGAGAGAGCATTCCATAACATTAGGAGATACGGTTTTGTGAAGGGTAAGCACATCTTTCTCTATTAGGATAGTGCTAAATGTTCACTTAGTCTCTCTTTTGGGGACAGAATTGCTTTAGGGGTTCAACACGTTGTGTTATTGCTCAGAATAGATCAATCTTTGGTTTGTTTGCTTCTTATTCGGAACAGTGCTAATGAAGACACAGGGAGTCTTCTAAAGTATGAGTGGAGATCACTCATTGCCAACCAGTTTAACAACATACTGCCAGGAAATGAAATTGGTTACCGTCTGGTAAGATCTACCTGATAATGAAAGATCCAACAGAAGGGGCAGCAGCAGGCAACTACAGGTCAATTAGCACCAGGCAACTTTCAAATTCCTAATTGGTGTGTTGTCACTGATGTGTTATTCTGTTATTATAGCAATAGCACTTAGACTTTATATACCGCTTCACAGTGCTTTTACAGCCCTCTCTAAGCGGTTTACAGAGTCAGCCTCTTGCCCCCAACAATCTGGGTCCTCATTTTACCAACCTCGGAAGGATGGAAAGATGACTCAACCTTGAGCCTGGTGAGATTTGATCTGCCAAATTGCAGGCAGCCGGCAGTCAGCAGAAGTAGCCTGCAGTACTGCATTCTAACCACTGCGCCACCGCGGCTCTTATTAGTCCGATAGCAAGGAATCAAGATGCCCTATAGAAATAACATCAAGAGTCTGGATGAAGATGATCACTACAAATACCGGGACATCCTTCAGACTGACAACATCAATCACACTGAGGTCAAGAAGATGGTTAGAAGTGATAAAATCAGTCAATTGCAAAAGACAGCTTTACCAACAGCTTACATCTTGCAATACCTCTAATACCATGGAACAACAATATCTACCTATCACAGGTCCTTGGGAAGGACTTGGATAAAACGCCAAATCCAGTCTAAACAAGTGGTTAAATGTGCAACCAACCATAATAATAATGAAGTAGGAGTGGTCAGTTGCTTTTTGAGAGTACAGGTTTGATAGAAAGTAACTGGGTGTGTTACTTTCTGTTAAATAGGTACTTACAATAATCTCTAAGGGAACAAATCACACATGGATACCATTTTATAAGGTCATCTAGAGTACACATTCCATGATTTGCAAGCAACTTTTACTTAGAAATAATCTGCCTCTAAATTTTTCATTTAACCTGGTCCAAAATATCACCTCTTGCCTGTCCCACTTATTTAACCCCTCCCAATTCTGTTTTATTTTGCAACTGCCTTTTTTGTTGATTGGATTCCATAACCATTAAAGCATTGTTCAGGAGCTTAAATACAAAGAGATTTTGATATGATATCACTTTGATGGGTTTTTTGCATTGGTTCTTGATGGGCTAATTTTATTCTAGCAGTTAAACCTTTCCTTCTGTATCTCTGTTGCAATGCATGCTGTATATTGCAGTTGGTCCAATTTAAAGGGACACTTACATTGGCATTGAAAATATATTCATCAATTTATTTAGTATGGAAGTATGGTAATTTATAATCAAAAGAAGACCCCCACATGGAATGCACAGTCATAAGTGTAAATAATTCTGTATTTTCCATCACCCAAAGTTACTTAAACAGCAGGGTTAAGCAATAATGTTTGTTATGATTATGTTTCCATTAACCACCCACAGATGTTCCCAGATGGTTTTTTTAAAAAAAAAAAATCTAAGGCTTGATTGTTGACAGAGATCAGCCAGGAAGCATAATAACAGTTCATCCATGAACCCCCAAAAAACACAACCTCTACATTCCGATGTTATTTGCAATATTTTCAGCCCTGCAGTGAAAAGAATCACACAAGAAGTGAATTTGTTTGGGCAAAGTTACTCTAATTGATACAGATGCAATAGCATAATGAGCTACAGACATTAAATTATGGTGTTTTAAACCCTAGCTAAGGATTGGGGGAAAAACAAAAAACAAACAAACAAATCAATAAAGGAGGCTGAAGTTGTTCTGAAAACTATTAAATTTATTACAGAATTGATTGAAATCTACACCATTAGATGACTGGAAATTAAATTCATGGGGTGTTTGTTTCTCAGAGCTTACAGTTTACAATAGCAGTTAAAATGACACAACAGAACCCCCACCCCCATACACACAAATAGCAAGCACCCAACAAGAACCAAGTGAATTAGCAAACATTAAGCATCTAATCAAATCAACCTCTCCTCATCACTAGCATCAAAAGGCAATAGTTCAATCTATCAGCAACCAATGCAACAATTGAAGCACATTTTAATGACCTTGGAAGGATAGAAGGCTGAGTCAACCTTGAGCTGGCCAGGATCAAACTCCAGACTGTGGGCAGAGTTAGCCTGCAGTGCTGCATTCTAACCACTGTGCCACTATGGCTCTTAGTGAACCATATCAACTGCATTTGGACAAACTGGCCTTCCCCTGAATCCAGGAGGATGTCTAAATCAGATAATTGTTCTTAAAGGAAGGGCAACCCCATCTAGAACCAATTTTGGCATCAAAAGTCAACCAAATTGATTATATGCAGACAGCAATTCTTTCATGCTTATGTTGTTGTCTCTTCCAGTTCCTCGTGGATTCAAGTCACCAGATACTAAAGTCTATAAATCTTTGGACTTGAGGTTGGCAATGTTCAACTGATTATATAAGCATACTGATAACACTTTACCCCAAACTTCCTTCTGCAGATTTATTTAGATGTTAAATAATATAGGAAAGGGAGCCATGCTGTATTGCACATGGAAAGAGTCATAAACCTGACAACTCTTTCTAGTATCACTGACTGGTATCATGCAGTATGAAACACTATGACACTATGCTTACCATCCCCAATTCTTGCCAACAGTCCAGAAAGCTATCATGGTATTAAATGCCACTGAAGACAAATGTCTGATTAGTCAAGGAGAGGTGCACTTTTTCTCTTCAAGGCCCAATAAGAATCACCTACTAATGTCATCAATGCTTTCTCTGTCCTATATTTTGGTCTAAATCCTGATTAGAAGTTCCCCTGATAACCCCATTCTCAAGGATCATCTGTAGTTGGAGTCCTAGCACTTCTTAGAAACTGGTTTGAAGTTGTTGAATATTACTTTCACAGATTGTTGAAAATCATTAGCTCTAATTATGTCTGTCACTTTAATCTGATTGGGTCTTACCTGACTTTCGATTTCCTAGTCAGGGCCAGGTTGTCATAAAATCCTGGCCAAACTATCCTATGGATCTTTTCTTAAGCCAGCTTTCCTCAGGGGTGAAAATCTCCTGTCATGCACTGACTTACGCAAAAATGATGTAATTGAAAACTTTCCATTCATTCCTTTGCAGAAGGTATACCTCGGGATGAGAGCTTTTATTTTTATTGGTCTGCTCCTAACTTCCCTCTTGCAAATAATATGTAAAAGAATTAAGATAGCATCATCAACTTCCTGTTCATGTCCTCAGCATTTTGTTGTTTTTGCATATTATAATGAAGATGGGCAATGGAAAACAGCAGGTAATCTTTATTTGGTGCAGTGGAGGTCAGTAATTAATCTTGCTCTAAAGCTGTCCTCATTCTGAGGCGTTGAGCTCACACATCAATGCGGGCTTTATAAAAACGGGAACAGGACAATAGTTCGACAGTTAAAGCTTTTCTAACGATTGGCACCAAAGCAACATTCAGGATTAGATTCTTTGCTAATTGCTGCCTGCTCTAGCTATTCAGTGTTTTCCTTCCTTTTCCTTTTTGTTCTTTTCTTTTCTCCCCCTGCTCTTTCTATCTACAAATATTTATAGACAACCAGTGCTGTTTTCAAGAAGTTTCTAAAACACTTGATACCTGTTAATTTCAACTGAGAACAGATTAAAACCTCCAAGGCTGCCTCTGTGAATTTTAAAAAGGGTACCTTTTTGTTCAAATGTCAGACACTGGCCAATAAAAGTGAATGGGAAAGTGTCTTGTGTGAAAACCACTATTTCCCCTTGTTCCCTGTAATTATACCACAGTTACATAAATGTAGCCATCCTATTGTACATGGCCCAGGCAGGTAGCCAAAAATCTGGCTAGTTACATCAAAGCAATATGTGAGATATAACAGTCTCCCATTTCTTTCTGTTCTTTAGAAGGAGGGGACCGCATGTCAGTAGCAGGCTACGTGTTTTGAATGCAGAAATTCTTTGGTTCAATTTCTAGGCATTTCCAGTTAAAAGGATAATGAAGGAAAAACTAAACAGTGGTAGGAAGAGTGGGCACGATGGAGAAATTATCCAGTTTAGTGTAGGCATTTATGTTCCTTTTGACCTGACTTGACTTGACTTGAATATTTATTTGGCTAAGCGTGATTAGACACACAAGGGATTTGTCTCCGGTGCAGAAGCTCTCATGCAAACTAAGAGAATAATGATAACCATCACCATGATAATACCAATAAGAGGGTGGAGTAAGAAAAATAATCAGAAGGATAAATAATAATTGTCAGGTTCCAAGTAATGCATCCATCACAAATTGAACTCCGAGGCATTCCGTTTTCTCAAAATACAAATTTATTTAGATACACCATATTGGCACTAACTGGTGAAAAGCCAGTACTGAAGTTCCCGGGCTTTTCACCCCAATATAAGTTTCAGATTCTCCAGTTTCCAAAACAAACTGTCACATTGTCCAACCAAGATGGGAGCTGGTTGCTTGGTGACTTTTCTCCTCCTCCTCCTCCTCCTCCGGTCACTCAGCCATTGGAATATGCATGACTCATCGGCTAGCTATGATGTTATGACTGAGAGATACATTCTCCTTCAGCTTCAAACTGTGTCAAACTGAATTCATACCGGTATTAGAAGAGCCGAGGTGGCGCAGTGGTTAGAGTGCAGTACTGCAGGCTACTTCAGCTGACTACTAGCTGCAGTTCGGCAGTTCAAATCTCACCGGCTCAAGGTTGACTCAGCCTTCCATCCTTCCGAGGTGGGTAAAATGAGGACCCAGATTGTTGGGGGCAATATGCTGACTCTGTGAACCGCTTAGAGAGTGCTGTAAAGCACTGTAAAGCGGTATATAAGTCTAAGTGCTATTGCTATTGCTATAGAATACCCAAAGATACAAACAATCCCACACCCAAATCAAATTCAGGCTTGACAATAATGCTACAGCCACACTACATGGGAAAATACACATAGATATTAGAAAGTACTGTAAGAATTAGGTGTTCAGCAGAGTGATGGCATGAGGGGAAAAACTGTCTCTGTGTCAAGTTGTTTTGGCCTGCAATGCCCTGTAAGAGTTGAAACAGTTTATATTCAGAATGTGAGGGGTCTGCAGATATCTTCTCAGTTTTCCTTCTGACCCACGCAACATACATGTCTTCAATGGAAGGCAGGTTGGTTGCAATTGTTTGATCTTTAATTCTGCATCAGAAATTATTTTGGCCACAGCTGACTGTATAACACACATCGCAGTCCTGAAAAAAAGTAAGTTAAAAATACATGAGAGTTCTGTTAGAATTAGAATATTTTTAATATTCTGTATTGTCAATATTTGTGTATTGGGACTGTGAAACACGTCAGATCTAAAAGCAAAATTATGCTACCAAGCACAGAGGTTGCTCACTTTGTATCAGTTGGCAATGCCTTAAAACAGTTGTCTCTTTTCCGAGAATCGCTTAGCTGCCCTTTGAAGCTGGATTGTAATTCCCGAAAAAGTCAGGTTTGGTTTAAAGGCTGTCAATAACTATTATCTATGCACCAGCATACTCTGAAACACTTTTTTCCCCTCTTTTAAATTCAAAGCACTGCACATCCACCCAAGGGAGAGCATGGGTAGCATCAGTTGAACAAGTGATATAGGTGCAAATGCCTCCATGAAGATTAGATAATGACAAGATAATAAACAGGGCAGAGGTAAGATGTTAAAGACAAAGCTCATTAGATCAATGCTTCTCAACCTTGGCTGCTTGAAGATGTGTGGGCTTCAACTCCCAGAATTCAGAATGCCAGAATGGCTGGCAGAGGAAGTCTGGGAGTTGAAGACCATACATCTTCACACAAGTCCACACAAGGTTGAGAAACACTTCATTAGACATTGCAGGATTCATGACCATATGAAAGCTTTGCAATGTTCAACTGTAGGGCAAAGTCCTTCTCTCTTGAAACATCTATGCCGTATATGTTAATGTTAAGATATTGATTAAAGATATTTCATTTTCCAAAATTTAATGGTCAAGCATCCTGATCTTTTCTTAAATCCACCCCACAAAACAACAACAACCATGGAACATGTTCTCTTAGGAGTGGTGCTTAGCCTCTCTTTTTTTATGTTAGGAATGAAGTCAAGTGTTTTTCTCTTTAACTAAGATTTCCAGTTTGAATAAGTCTGAACAAGTTTTTCTTAGTGCTTTTAACTGTTTTACAGAAATGTTAAATCTTTATGGTTTTGTATTATAATGAGCCATATTGAGTATCCTATGAACAGAAATACAGGATGTAAAATGTATAAATGAGTGAATGAGATGCTTGAGATGCTACAGTATATTTATGATATTGGGAGGAGGCTAATTTTCAGATTTCAACACGAGTGTCAAGTTTTGAATATTTGGTTGTGGGGCTATGCTAGACCTGAAGTTTTATAAGGCTATCTATATCCAAAGTGTCTCATATGTCAATGAATAGGTTGGCACAATATACAATAACAGGTAAAAGATTAGGTGATCGTTGTCTTAGCATGTAGCATAAATCAATCCATCACAAGAGAGAAAAAGAGAGCATAGAATAGTTCAACAGCAATTTTCTTCTAAAAATTCAGGTTAGGTTTTAGTATGTTTAATTGAGTTCCAACTGCATGATAGAGATGAAACCAAGGGAGAACAGGTTAGCATCTTCATCTTCTGAAAATGAACAAGAACACTATCTTTTAGTCAAAAGTCTGAGCTTACCAGTTCTAAATGTACCTTGGTGATTTGAGTGACCAAACTGGTGTGCCTTGGTGATTTGGGTGTGAATGGAGAAGATGATTTGTAAAGCACAACTTACAACTTAGGAGGTAAAGTAAGCTCTGATTTAGCCTGACATGGTGTGGAAGAATTTCATCCTAGTAATTCATTCACATCTATTAGAAATTGTAAATGAGCATTGTGATACCTCTTAGTAGCTGGCAAGTATTATTGTGGATATATGCCTTTTTTTCTTCAAACTATAGAAAATCAGTCTTGTATGAAACAGACGGTATGTCCAAATCTGTGCAGGTTTGTTGGAAAGTCGTCTTGTGACTATATCTGTTGTGAACTAACACAATACCCAGAGGACAGCTGGGAGAAAATCTGCTAAAACGATGGGGTACATATTGATTGAAAGACAGAAGGCAGTTTAATATAATTCTGTTGCCTAATAAAAAAAGAAAGGAAAGTGAGGAAAAAGTGTCCATGTGGCTGACCTTCTCCCATGAAAGATACAATCTTCAATAACTTTCTTATATTAGACCAAGTGTGTGTTGCACCAATTGTTCTCCAAAATGCCAGATGTCTGAAACAGGTTTGCCAAATTGGGAAGAAATGAAACTGAAGGATAAGGTTGCTTTGCTAGAAAAGCAGCAGAAATTCAAGCAACATCAAATATTCTTGTTCATCTGTTCAAAATATTCTACACTTCATCTACAGGAAAATCACAGGGCTGATCACCTAAAATAATATTTAAGTGTGTGTGTGTATGTGTGCATGCACATTCACATGCACACACATAATGAAATAACAATCAAATTACAATAGAAAAGTCCATATGGAGGAATAAGACTCCATATGTTGGGAGAATTCAAGCATTCTCCTGAATCCCCCTTGGTGTTTCTTTGCTATGTTTTACCATCTTTCATTTAATTAAGGAGCTTGAACATAAAAGCAATAATTAGCCCAGCCCAAAACTGATAAAAGGTTTGTTTTCAGGCCACCATGAAGTACACAAAGCTAAATATAGAGGAAAGGAAGCTATATAACAGAATAAAATCAAATCATGGCCAAAACTTAAATTGGGGTGTGATTCACAGGAATGTTTGGTTCACATATTTTAGCACTCAAGTGACAATATCTCAGGTGGTCAGACGGCATGCCACTGAAAAAGATCTTAAATTATCTTTCTGAAAAAGATAATTTAAAATTCCTCTGCTAGTCTAAAATGCATTCTCTACATGCAAAATGAATGCTTTCTTTTCTCAGCACTGACATTTTTTTTTTGGGGGGGGGGAAACCCCCTTAAACTTCATTGTTGTGAAAATTAGATTGTATTTAAACTCTGCCTGATGTATTCAGAAATATATCCCAATTTCTGCTTGTCAATAAACGGCTTTTGTAGACTTTTCTGCTGCTTCTCTTGGGGGTTAGTTAGGGGTGCTCCAAAGAAGGCATTTTTGAGGCAAGTTATCCATGCGGTGATTACATCTCATGTAGACAGTTACAAAATGATGTATGAGAAGCTATTCTTGAGAAGTGACCAAAAGCTGGTTTTATTATTGACTGGAAACCCCTTATGGACTTTTTGTTGAAAAAAACGAACTGGTGTTTTATGGATTTGATGATTAGAAAGTGTATGAAAGAAGGACATTAGGATGTAACCTTAGAAAGGATAAAATATAAATGTACCAAAAAAGGAGAATATTTGTAGCTCAGGGTTGAAATGAGAGGTCCTTGGTGCTGAGTTTGCTTGTTTTCTTGCAGACGTTTCATTACCCAAACTAGGTAACATCATCAGTGCAGTGCATATAAATATACTTATAACTTCTGCTAAGATCAGAAGCTACTCCTTTATTACTTTTTTTCTTTTCTTTTTATCTGTTGAATTCATTTTTTTCATCCCCAAACCCCCATAACTTTAACCTTAGACTGTCTACTGTTGACCTCACCCCATTCCTAAGAGGTCTGTAAGGGGCGTGCATAAGCGCACCAGCGTGCCTACCGTCCCTGTCCTACTGTCCCCATTTATTTGTATCCATTTCCTGTACTCATAATCATGTTTATACTTATATCTGTTACCTTATACATGCTTGACAAAATAAATAAATAAAAATAAATAAATAAATAAATAAATTTTGCTTTATTTTTTCCACTTTCTTACTACTTTTATTACTTTTCCTTATTCTTCTTTTCTTCAGTTCAAAATCTGTATTGCTTTTATTTTGTTGAAAACTTTTTTAATAGAAAGAAATAGTTCTTAAAGACAGAAAGAAAAGTGTCCAGAAGTTGGTTGATGCAAAACATGGCAGGTAGAGATCACACGGTGCCTATACTAAAACATTGCTTTAAAAAGTAAAAACTTGGTTTGAATTCACCTCCTGGTGACCATAGGTGCATCCATCCATAAAAGCCGAGGTGACGCAGTGGTTAGAGTGCAGCACTGCAGGCTACTTCAGCTGACTGCTAGCTGCAGTTCGGCAGTTCAAATCTCACCAGGCTCAAGGTTGACTCAGCCTTCTATCCTTCCGAGGTGGGTAAAATGAGGACCCAGATTGTTGGGGGCAATAGGCTCACTCTGTGAACCGCTTAGAGAGGGCTGTAAAGCACTATGAAGCGGTATATAAGTCTAAGTGCTATTGCTATTGCTATCCAGTAATCTGAACAACAATATCTCTTGCACTGTATTTAGGAATACCTCTCTTTCACCAGATGGTTACTGTTGAGTACTATCACATTATTTAAGTTATTGTATTTTATATTGAAATAATTGGGAGCTAGGTTGAGTACTCAGTTGAATAGAAAGGTGAGAGAGTAATAAAGGAATAAAATTTCCAAGTGTGAGAATCCCTTTTTTCTTCAGTTCATGAAGACTTGCAATATTCTTTTCTTTTCTTTTTTCTTTTTCTTTTTTGGCATCAGATGTGTCTCTGCAGTCAATATTTATGGTCAATTAAAGATGTTATGCTTCAATTCTATTTTGGCTTGGTCCAATGTCTGATATTTTAAGGGGATTATGGTTTTAAATTGCAACCATGCATATAACTCATACTATTTTTTTCTGCCAATCCTCATTTAATTGATTTTTGTTATTTCTTCCTCTTTCCTTCAGATGATTCATTTAATACAACAATTACCAAATTCATTAGACACTGCCAGATAAATCATCCTAGAATATGGTATTTGGTAGCAAAGGGGCAAATTTCCTGCTTATCATTTTATATTTTTTTTTCTAGTGATCTGCATGTTCTTTGACTTCCTGCACTTTAATTACATCCCAAAAGAAATTAGCAACTTTATATCATGTAAGGCTTTTTTTTTAGAGGTGAATGTGTAGGCAGAAGTTATGGAAAGCTAAGTAACAAAAAACACCAACACAACAGTATCGATCACCAATTACATAAAGCCAGAAGGTGGTCTGTTGGATTTAGGTGCAACATAGACTCTAGAAAGAGTGCACACAAAAGCAACAAAAATGATTAGGGGATTGCAGGATAAACCATATATGAATATTCCCACAAGCATTCATATATATAATGAATGCTTGTGGGAACTGGGAATGTTTAGTGTAATGAAGAGAAGGACTAGGAGTGACATGATAGTCTTCCAATATTTGAGGCAGAGGTGGGATTCAGCAGGTTCTGACCAGTTCTGGAGAACCGGTAGTGGAAATTTTGAGTAGTTCAGAGAACCGGTAAATACCACCTCTGACTGGCCCCGCCTCTGATCTATTCTCTGCCTCCCGAGTCCCAGCTGGAGGAAATGTGGATTTTGCAGTAACCTTCCCATGGAGTGGGGAGGGAATTGAGATTTACAGTATCCTTCCCCTGGAGTGGGGTGGGAATGGAGATTTTACAGTATCCTTCCTCTGCCACGCCTACCAAGCCACACCCTCAGAACCAGTACCGGTAGTAAAATTTTTTGAATCCCACCATTGATTTGAGGGACTGTGACAGAGAAGAGGGGTTCAACCTACTCTTCAAAGCACCTGAGGGCAGGACAAGAAATAAAGGATGGAAGTCTAACAAAGAGAGGTCTAATTTAAAGTTAAGGAGAAATTTCCTGGCAGTGAGAACAATTAATCAATGGAATGGCTTGCCTCCAGAAGCCGTGAGGGCTCCATCACTGGATGTTTTTAAGAAGAGATTGGCCAGCCATTTGTCCAGAATGGTATAGGGTCTCCTGTTTGAGCAGGAGGTTGAACTAGAAAACCTCCAAGGTCCCTTCCAACTCTGTTCTTGTGTATTCTGCTTGGTGGATTATATAGGTTATAGTTTAACATGATTTGAATCCAAAAGTAGTTTTGTTAGTATATTATTGGTAAAATAAACCAAGATGTCATGAATATCTATCTCCAGATCTATATACCATAGGTCCATGTATTAGATTGAAAAGCCAGCTATTTTCCTCTACACTCCTGGAATATAACTTAATTTTATGTGCAAATCTTGACAAAGGTGACTTATTCAATAAATCATAGCTAAAACACACTTGTGGTTTAGTATGCTGAACCCAACTTGTCTCATGTACCTTGCTAAAATATTTCTCAGGTTCTGAACTCTGCCCTTAGATCCACAGGGTACTCTGAATCTAAAATTAAAAAAGTTTGATCAAAGTTGCACAAACATTTGATAGCTGTCGTTAAGTTTAGATAAGCAATTCTTTTGCTGTAAGTTTGTTCAAAGCTGAGCATTAAATATTGTTTGTGTTTCATTAATAATGACATAATGAATTCCTTGGAAGAACAGATGGGATGTTCCTTGATGCAAATAGCAGTATAACTATGCACCAGTTACAGGTCCTCAGAGAGGTCTTTAGGTCTTCCACCTTGCAGGAGAACAGATGGACAGTCTTTACCTACAAAATGACTTTCTTTATTAGGACTAACCTCTGTTCTAAAAAAGAAAATGGCCAAATATCCCAGGGTAAAAAAAAAGGAGAAAAACGCAAGCAAACATCTGGAAAACATTATATTCTCTCTGCCCTTGTGTCAGCCACACTGATATTTACTTTTCTCATAATCTCCTTTATATTCGGAGTCCATCCAACAAGCTTCAGTGAGAGCATTTTAGCAGCTGTTTTGTTCATTTTAGAGTTATTATTTTGTTATTCTTGCACTCACGGTTCAGTTTCTTTTATTCATTTGCTGCAGCCTTTCTTTTACGCCACCGGTTTATATTTAACTCTTTTGCTGGCGATTATCAAATGTTTCAGGAAATTTGCTTTGGGGAGAAATGTCCGTTTCAAAAGAAGGCATATAAATCCTTAGAATATATTGCTAATCTGGGGGCTGTGGTAATGTCTTCTGACAATGTGCAAAGCCTCTTTCATTCTCTTGCATCATAAGCTGTACTAGGGTACATGTCCCTCTTGGCTTCATTTCAAATCCTCGAAGCAAGATGGCCATTGAGACATCCGAGAAGAACTAACACTCTGCTTAGGGGAGGTTGGAAAAAGAACAGGAAAAGATGAGGAGAAAGTGAGTACAGGTAGTCCTTGACCACAATTGAGCCAAACTTTCTGTGGCTAAGCGAGACAGTTGTTAAGTGACCTTTGCCCCATTTTATGACCCTTCTCGCCACAGTTGTTAAGTGAATCACTTCAGTTGTTAAGTTAGTAACAGGCTTGTTAAATGAATCTGGCTTCCCCACTGGTCAGAAGGTTGCAAAAGGTGATCACCGTCATAAATATGAACCAGTTGTGAAGGGTCCTAATTTTGATAGCAATAGCACTTAGACTTATATACCGCTTCATAGTGCTTTACAGCCCTCTCTAAGCGGTTTACAGAGTCAGCATATTGCCCCCAACAATCTGGGTCCTCATTTTTACCAACCTCGGAAGGATGGAAGGCTGAGTCAACCTTGAGCCTGGTGAGATTCGATCTGCCAAACTGCTGGCAGCTGGTGATCAGCAGAAGTAGCCTGCAGTACTGCACTCTAACCACTGCGCCACGACGGCTCATCTCGTGACTATGGTGATGCTGCAATGGTCATAAATGTGAAGTCACTTTTTCCAGTGCCATTGTAACTTGAAATAGTCACTAAATGAATGATTGTAAGTAGAAGACTACTTATCTATTTTTTTGGGGGGGGTGCTTGCATATTCTCTTCTTGCTTCAGCCCCACCCAGCATACTGACTCTATTCAATTTCCCCATGAACATTTCAAATAACTCTATTGTCCATCCATGTCCTAGATCAGGGCTGTCAAACTCCTGGCCCACAGGCTGGATGCGTCACACGCTGGCCATGCCCACGCCCGGTTTATCAAAGGGGGGGAAAGTCCCGATACGTCACGTGACGTTGCCGTGACAACGTGAGTTTGACACCCCTGTCCTAGATCCTGAAAACTGGTCTATTTTCCCTCTTCTTGTATTCACATGTTACTGGATCTCAAGTATTCTTCTTTTGCTAGACCACTTTGGTCTTTTTCATCCCCTAATCCTCCTCCCCAAAAGCAAGGTATCAGTTATGCTGTATACATGTCCAAAGATATTGTTTCTTCACAATTGCTTTCTCTTATACCCCTTTCATTACTCGTGAAGATATGATTTGGGGATCAATGCTGGAAAGCTGTGACTTAAATTTAGCCCCTCTCTGTATTCCCCTAGAAAGCTCTGCTTCAAGAAAATAGGAAAATCTCTATTTCCTGAAAGCCTCTTTTGGAGTGAAGTGATGCATTGTCCTTGCTAAAATTATTGCCATTAAGAGGAGAGCAGGGCACAGTTTGATATGATTGATGTCTCCTTTTTCTCTTTAGCAGGTGAATGTCAAGAGTACTAGCTCCATGGTTACAAGTAGGCAGTCAACAATTATTTGCTGCCAAGGATTCCTCTGTCAGAAGGATTGGCAGAATGGTTATAGTAATGAGCTTGTTTCCATTAAGTTGAGCTTATTACTTTCATTTGCTTTGCTTCCCCATCAGCCTTGAGAGGATTCATGCACAGTGCTGACATTCTATCTCCTGCCCTTTAAAATCAAGCCAGTAAAAAGCACATATTGAAAAGCTATTTTAATGCATGTTGGGCTGGGCTCCTTCCAATGCAGATTACTTATTGATGTGCAAACTCTGTCTGAGACAAAGCCTCAGCATCATATTATAAAGCAGTTGTGATCCAAATTGTTGTCAATTGACAATTCAGTAGAATGCTCCGTTAAAAGCTAACCGATTCTATTATTTCTTTATATTCTTTATATATTGATTTTTATAGTGCTTTATAAAGTTGTGTATCACAACTAGGAGGAAGGCCCTGTCTTTACCATCTAAAACTTTCTACTCTTTTCTGTTGTGTTTCTTTATAGAAATAAAATCTCAATAACTACTTAATCTGTTGTTGTTGTTGTTGTTGTTGTTGTTGTTTAAATGCCTTTGTACAATTTATATTTCTTTTGGTTGGACTCTGGTCTGATGTTTTGCTCTCTAATCCACAATTAATTACTTCTTGATACTGCAAAATAGGATTAAGTTGACCAATCTGAAAATAAAGCTACAGCATTAAAAAAAAACACACCTGATTTAGTGGAGAAGCTAGAATTTATTTTCTTTAATTAAAAAAAAAAAGCTTCAACTGCAACCCTCAAATCTTTGCAAGGGGAATAGCAGTGAAAAAGTAAGCAAGCTGATTCCTGTCTACATTTTCTGATAGTGCATTTAGTAACCTAGGCTAACATAGTGTAGCAGAGAAACAGAATTTCACTCAGTAATTAGCCACACATTCCTGTGGCAGAGAATACCATCAAAATCAGCAGTCATTTCCTTTTTGTGTTGTTTGATATCTCTTCACTGACAAATTCAAGAAATAGCTTTATATATAGTAAAAGTCAGTTTGGGGTGTTTATGTGTGTGTGTGTGTGTGTTTTGTTTTTGGCTGAAGTCCAGATTAGGAAAATTAGTATAATTTGTCTCTTGGAATATGGCTGGTGTGGATGTAAAAAGAGGAAAGCAGATTCCAATTGGTTGTTTGATGAGAGTGAGAGAATAACTTTCCAAGCAATAAAAGCATGATCTCCCAGAGAGATATTGAGATCTCTATCACTGAATGTATTCAGGCAGAAATCAGCCACCTTTTGAGATACGAAGTATAGATTTGTGCATTGATCAAAGAATTACACTCAATGGTCTGAATCAGAGGTGGGTTCGTCCTGGTTCGGACCGGTTCACCCGAACTGGTAGCAACCCGCTGGTGATGTCACGGAGCCGGTTCGGTCGGTGCCGGTCCGTGGATGCCGCCATATTTTTTGGGAATATTTTTTTTTTTAAAAATTTGGGATTTTTTTTTTAATTTTTTTCCCTTCTGTGCATGTGCAGAAGCCGAGTTTCCGGCACTGTGCATGCATCGCTGTCTTGTTTTTGGCTCTTTTTTTTGGATTTTTTTTATTTTTCGGCACTGCGCATGCAGGAGGAAGTGAACCGGCAGCGAGGTAAGTTAGAACCTACCCCTGGTCTGAATGACTTTGATCTCATCACTCTAATCCCAACCTTAGAGCAGGGGTGAAATTCAGCAGGTTCTGGAGAACCGGCAGCAGAAATTTTGAGTAGTTTAGAGAACCGGCAAATACCACGTCTGGCTGGCCCTAGAGTGGGGTGGGAATGGAGATTTTGCAATATCCTTCCCCCAGGAGTGGGGTGGGAATGGAGATTTTGCAGTATCCTTCCCCTGCCACGCCCACCAAGCCACGCCCACAGAACCGGTAGGGAAAATTTTTAAATTTTACCCCTGCCTTAGAGGGTTAAAAAAAGTTGTAGGAATAAAATGAAGAAAGAAAGAACCTCATGCAAACTCATGACAAGTGAGATATAAAATGAATAAATTTAGAGTGAATCCAGAATCACTTATAAAGTGAGATGGGTGGCATATAAATTTAATAAATGTATTGTTTCCATATGTTGTCCAGTAGCAGACTTCCCTTGTTTGGAAATTATCAAGCATTCTCTAAACTCAAATTTATTTATTAGAAAAAAGGTTAAAGTAACCATGCAAGAATTCTGACAAATGCTTTGCTTTCCAGTTGAAAAAAATCTATATATAGGCAAATCACTTAGACTCTAGCTTTCTTTGTTGCACTCTTGAGTTTTGAGTTTATTACTGGGGTGAAATACCAAATTTATATTGCTAAAATTGAAAAAAACCTGTAAGCTTTAATAATAAAAAATATTGCAGGATTCAATGTGGGTCCATCATCGGGACCAGGGGTTTAGAGAGGTGACCAACCCAGATTGGATCCGGCAACATTATCCTGGGTCACATATATTTGCCTGCATTCATAAAAAATATTACTGTGGTGTGATCTCAATATGGATTCTTCAGGCAAAATAAACATATTTCTTTTTTTTTTAAAAAAAAAAGATGAACAGTAAACTAATTAGTTTAGGTAGCAAGCTTTTGCATATTTATTTCCTGTCTGCTAATAAAAAGGCTGAAGCAATGGCCATTAGTGTTTTAGAATATGCTTCACTTAATATGCAAGATGCACAGAAATTAACATAGTAATTATGCTAGAACAAACAGGAAACAAAATATCTAAATATATTTAACTGATTAAATAATTTTGTTTCTTTGTCTTGCCCGTAATCTCCCACAGATGGTGGCAATATTTTCTAGCATAACCATCTTCAACAAAGCTTTTACTTCATTTTTCACCTAGTATTTATTCTGAAATGTGACCATGGAAAATTTCCACAGGCATTTGTCACTATATTAAGCAATAACAAGAATCACAAACACTAGGTCTCATGTCTTTGGAACTGTTATAGTGAAATAAGTTTGGGAAATTGCTATCTGTCCATTTGGTGACAGATAGCAATTCCATCTCTGGAATGTCATATTGCTGTATTAAGATGGGAAAAGTCTGTCCATGAACTTTATGTAGAGATGGTTAGTCCAATAGTATTCTGGGAGGAAAAAATTTTTAATGTAATTGTATATGTATATGTATATCAGGAGGCCTGAATTGGCACCTACCACTCCAAATTAATGTTTTGATCAGTTTTGAGAGATCACTTCCATTCCTGTTGACTATTGATCATCATTTGTTTTTATTTCAAGAATCTCCAAAATTGATCAGTGAGTTGAACTGTGAAAAGGCAGCGGGAATGAAACCAATCCCTCAAAATTGATCAAAAAATCATTTGGATTGATAGGCGCAAATTCAGGCCTCATGATTAGAACAAGAACAAGAACAAGCAGAACCAGAACCAGAACCAGAACCAGAACCAGAACCAGAAC
>QLTV01001172.1:691811-704507 GCA_003457575.1 Thermophis baileyi | reverse complement strand
AGTTCTTTAGATTTATACACACACACACACACACACACACACACGCACACACACACACACACACACACACACATATATATATATATATATTTGTTTTTTGAGGTTTTCACGGGTATTTGTATGTAGGTCTGTGGTTATTCGGGTTTTCTCCCGCGTGAAGTTGGAGATGTCATTGCAACGTTTCGACGAAGTCTCATTCGTCATCTTCAGGCTGATTATCAGGCTTGTGTCTTCAGCCTCCTGCTTCTAGGAGCAATATATATATATATATATTATATATATAATTTTTGATCATTATCAACTGATTAAAAAGACCTACATGTGGACGCTTATATTGGAAACCTTTAAACTAAACAGAGTTAAAAACTATCTTGCAGATAAATAGGCAGTTTCTTAGCCGGGAGACGTACAATAGAGCAATTCTGTTCTGCTTTCTGGTGGAGAAATACAGATTGAAATCGAGGTCTGCATTTATTGATTTTAAGCAAGCCTTTGATCATATCTCTCAAATGAAATTATGGAGAAACTTAGAAGTACAACAATTGATTGTTGTCTGCTCTTTCTTATCTATAAGATGTATGGGAATACTAGAAATAAGGTACAATGAAGCAGGTGAGCTCTCTCAATCCCTACTAGAAGTGTTTAAAAAAGCCTTTATTATTGCCCAAGTGTTATTTATGTGTTTTATTAATTTCATGGACAATCATTTAACTAAATCAGAATACTATCCAACAAGTACTCCAGGCTCCAGGTGTGACTACTGTATGCACAGTGCAGCATTATGCAGTCATTTTATTGTTATCACCTTTAGGACTAAATATGAGATTAGTGCTTTTCTGCATAGTAGTTAAGCTACAATAAAACCAAGCCCATGATGCGTTCAAAAGGATTCAGAATCCTCACCTGGATCATTAACAGTCAGTAGCTTCAGCAGATTGAACTATCTAGCAGTATTTTTTCCATTCACCTGGAAACAATAATAATAAAATAGTTTTGTGTGCAATCCAGAAAGCTCAAAACAAACAAATAATTATATGGCTGTCTTCTACACAAGAGGAGTTTGGTGTAAACCAGGTGTTTTGCCACAGTTGGCAGTGGTGGGTTTCAAATTTTTTTACTACCGGTTCTGTGGGTGTGGCTTGGTGGGCGTGGCGTGGCTTGGTGGGCATGGCAGGGGAAGGATACTGTAAAATCTGCATTCCCTCCCCACTCCAGGGGAAGGATACTGCAAAATTTCCATTCCCTCCCCACTCCAGGGGAAGGTTACTGCAAAATCCCCATTTCCTCCCGATCAGCTGGGACTCGGAAGGCAGAGAATAGATGGAGGCGGGGCCAGTCAGGGGTGGTATTTACCAGTTCTCTGAGCTACTCAAAATTTCCACTACCGGTTCTCCAGAACTGGTAAGAACCTGCTGAAACCCATCTCTGACAGTTTGGTTTGTGTGGCTAAATTCTCTATCCCCATCCCTCAGTAGAGTGGAAATAGGTTTAGGAAATAGACACATCTATTTGAAACTATTTTGACCAGGTTTCTAAGGATCGTGTTCCATATTTCCTAACTGCATTCTGAACGCTACAATGAAGATATTTAAATTTTGGTTAAAGTTGAATTTATCCCAAGTCCCAGGCTCTCTACAACATTGGTATATCATTTGCATCCTGGAAACTAACCTTAAACAATATATAATTCTGCTGAGGGGTTTTCTGCCCAGATGTTATGTTTTCTGTCCTATAAGTTAATAGGGTAATAGGGAGTGAGCTATAAATAAATAAGAGGAAATTTGACACCCAAGAAGATTGAATCTCTGCAAGTACAGTAGGTGGGATTTGGTTATACAATCCACAAACAGAACAATGTCTTCAAGAGTTGTTTATTTCTTTTTATTTTAATGATTTCCTTTCAAGCAATCCTTGAAAGTAGATATAATTTTTATTTTTGATAATATTTCCCCAACATTTGTCTTCTAAAACTTTTATGCAAGAGGCTCTAACCCTTTGAGGTGGTGAGGAGAAAATATGGGATAACAATTTAGGGAAGTGGAATCAGGGGTAGGTTCCAACTTACCTCATTGCCGGTTCGCTCCCTCCTGCGCCGTGTGGGCGCACCTTGTGGGCACGCATGCGCTTTGCGTGCACGTGCATGCACAATAACAAAAAATCTGAAAAAAAAAAACCAAAGCCGAAAAAAAGATGGCGACTGCATGCACAGTGCCAGAAGTCAGCTTCTGCGCATGCTCAGAAGGGGAAAAAAAATTCAAAAAAAATATTCAAAAAATAAAATAAATAAAAAATTAAAAAAGATGGCACCCCCCACAGACCAGCACCGACCGATCTGGTTCGGTGATGTCATCATGATGTCACCAGCAGGCCGCTACCAATTTGGGAGAACCGGTCCAAACCAGGAAGAACCCACCCCTGAGTGGAATATTCCACTGACAAACTTTGCAGAAAATATTTGGATTTTCTCCAAAAATATTCAGTTTCTTTTCAAAATTTATTTCAAAATTCTCCTTTGGTGGAAAGTTAGTAGCAACTTCCACCCATCTACTTCCAGAGAAGCAAGGAGATACAATTGAACCTGGAAAGTTAAGGACAGTTTACCTCCTTGGAAATCACTTTTGTTCTCTAGCAGGTTCATTTAATAGTTAAACTAACACAAACATAACAATTAAGATAAGTGCCTTACTGAATTGCAACATAATCATATCCATTAAGAATGTACTCAGCATAACTATCTAGTTCTGTGGTTAAATATATTACAGTCAGCAGGTGCACTTAAGTCAGTGTATACGTTCCCAATAACTCTGTCTTGCAGGACAGTTTGCATGAGTTGTAATTTCCTTCACTGCTCCCACCCCCAAATATATCCATGCCTGCCTTTCACGAGGCTACCGTGTGTGCAATTTGAGATGTTCAGGGTGCATCTATCATTTTAGCTGAATTTTCTACTTTGGTTTTTTTTCCCCAATGCATTGCAAGTATCTTCCTAAAATTTGTAGAATGTCTCAGGTAATATTGTTTTTTTTGAATAACTTCCTTCGGAAAAGAAACTGCAGACAGATAAACTTAACAGCAAGCCATTCATTTAACAGCAGATTAGTGCATGCATGATTAATTGTGATGCATTCAAAAGCAAGAGTCATATATTATTGGAACACGCTTTTGCAAAAAAAAAAGTCTGATTTTTCAACTTAATCAGTATAAGGTATCAAGGCTACTAGCTAGGAACCAAACAAGACAGAATCTGCAACCCCTTGACTTTGTGAAATTTGTAATGAATAAATTCATGACATAAATGTTGTCATTATTATTGCTCTGAAACAGGGGTGGGTTCTAACTTACCTCGCTGTCGGTTCACTTCCTCCCGCGCCGCGTGGCCGTGCCTCATGGGCACGTGCACGCTTTGCGCACACGCATGCGCAGTGCACCCCCCCCCCAAAAAAGCCAAAAACAAGATGGCGATGCATGCACAGTGCCGGAAACTCGGCTTCTGTGCATGCGCAGAAGAAAAAAAACCTGGAAAAAATAAAAAAAAAATAATTCAAAAAAAAAAACCCAAAAAAGGAGATGGCAGCGCCCATGGACCGGCCCCGACCGAACCGGATCAGTGACATCATCGTGACATCACCAGCAGGTCGCTACCGGTTCGGGCGAACCGGTCCGAACTGAGAGGAACCCACCTCTGCTCTGAAATAAGAAATATACATCTGCTCTTTGTGGGGTGGTGTTAAGACGGGGAATGAAATGCAGACTTGATAGACAAAAATAATTACTGATCATTTACAAACCAGATGCTAGATATGATACATGTTGGCACTGATTAATCCACGTAATGTAGTAGGAAACACTGCTTTTGAATAGTACAGAATAATTATTGTTCAGTGGACACAGTTTTTCAGATGATATAACTATAAAGACTGGCTCACTTTCATTCAGCTTATTTCAAAGTGTTCTTTCTGTTGTGGGCAGGATATTTAAAGATCTGCCTTCTTCCATGTAAAATAAATCCCATCTTTGCTCCTGTTGTCCCTTTGATATTTGAAATTCTGTGAGCAGACCACTGGGAGGATTTCATTTCAATGGGTACAGCATGGTCCACCAAAGCCTCTGCGATTTATTCACTAAGCCAAAATAAGAAACCATGATTTAACCTGATGCATGTGGCTGAAAGGTGAAGCCAGTCACAAGAAACTCATTTTAGATGTATTGAGGCTCAAAGCTTTCTCTTTCTGTCTTGCATTTTGAGCTGGGTGCAGTTTCTTAGAGCATTGCATTCTATGCTCCTCTGAAAGTTTGCATCAGCTCTTCTTCAACTTTTAAGAAGTTGAAAACATTTAAGCATAAATGACAAAAAGTTCTTTCATTTTCAAGACACCATGTAAGTGTCACCTGTTCTTCTCCTTCCCTTCCTTGTGCAAAGTTGTACAGCTGTTTGCAGCTCAAGAGTGTTAGCCCTGCTTCAAATGCGTTCACATTTTTATGACCATTTCATTATTTATTAAAAACGTGAAATTGATGCTGTGTCTTAATGTTTTTATGATTGCCGTTTATTTTGCAGAAGCATTTGTATTTTTTCTGCCATCCTATCTTCAAACTCAGATTCAGGCAAATATCCAGTGACCCATTATGCTGATGATTATTATTTGCAAAGATTTATGTGAAAATAAGCAAGAGCATTTTAATGAGAATATTTTGCAAATGAGGCTATTGCAACAATTGAGGGGGAAATTGAAAGCATGAATGCTCTTACAATTAGCTTTTTTCTGCATTTTGCAGTATTTCTAGTTGTAATGCTATGAAGGAATGTCCTTGGAGATGGCGTCAGGTGGGGGAGGGGGGAGAGATGCTGCCTAAGGAACAATCAGATAAGAGATGAAAAGCCTGCAGTTGACCCTCCCTGACTTATCAGATGGTAAAAAGAGACAGTGGAACATTTATCCTTCCAGACTTGCAAAATTATGTTAATGTCGCTTTACAATAAAGTAGATAGTTCATCTGGCTTATTTCCTGTCTGGGGTACCTGGAAATGCAAACAGTATCTCAGGAAAAGTTGGGCACTTCCCATTCCTACAAATAAGACTGTAGAAACAAAAATTAATTGATTTGATATACTGTCATGTTTTCTTGGGGAATGCTTCTACTGATTAGTTGCTTTGTAAAGTAGAGATAACCTTTTCTAATGCTGAACCAATGTTTAGCCCTAAGACGTGGTTGTGATAGAAGTCATGTATTGATTAATAGGCTATCTATAAGAAAAGCTCAATAGGGACACTCTAAGGCAATCACTAATGATAATCAACTAAGTCAGTGTGGATCCCTATTACATAGGGACACAGTTTTAGAATGTCTGTATTGTGGCACTCAGAAGTAGTAGTGGTAGTAAAATAATTTATACTTAATTAGCACACTCGGCATTTCCTACATTCAGAGGAACCCACTCAAGAGCTATTCTCATCTCAGTTTGAAAACTGAATTGCACATATGCTCTTCTCACTCAGGATTATACTCCATGCTTACTATAGCCCAATTTGTGCCATGAAAAATGTATGACTGTTTAAGGTTCTATAAGGCTCTTCTCCTTCCCTTTCCACCTATAAGCTAACATTGTTACAGTTCTGGATGCTGACCTACAAATTAAGATAGTGTTATCACCTCTTGAATGTATAGCTTGCTCTGAAAAATGGCTTCAGCAATTAGATTTTCTATACTGTTTTTGCGTTCTTGAAAAAAAAATGCTTTACATCATTCTTCATATATACTATATTGTGCAGTATATATGGAATTGCATATATACTCCCAGAGTCCCTTGGGAGTTGGGCGGCATACAAATTTAATAAATAATAATATCATTGAGGGTATTGTATCTCATCCAGGAAAACACAAGACAAACAGCTATTTTTTTTGCTCCAAATATGATACCAACCAATGAAAGATTTCATTGCAGCTTCTGTTAGTTGAGAGTGTATTCTTCTAATTATGTAGATTGGCACTTTTCTTCTGTGTTTGATATTAGCCTTTTGCATGTAGAATTCTGTAATATGCCAGAGATAGAACTTTCATTTGGGCTCTCTTGAACTTTCTTGATGTCCTCATAAAAATCTAAATGTTACAGGAACAATATTAATAAGTCATCTACCTCCTCCTGTGCTCATGTATATTTCTTGGCTGTTAAATGATATTGCATTGCACCATCTGTGCTGAGTGCAATCTCAGTTCTGGGTTGTGGGTCACTTGCAATGCTCTTATAACCCTCCCTCTTAAAGAAAAATCAGCTTAATTAGAGTGAAAAGTTGAAAATCAGTAGGTGCTTGCATGAAATTTAAGGAATGTATTTCAACTGTAGAGATTCTTCGTGCAAAATTGTAAGATAAAATACAAATGAAAACAAAATAGGCGTAAGGGAAAAGAAAAAGAAGAACAAAAGCATTACTGCAGTTCTGAATATACCCTGGAATATATCACTGTAAACTGCAGGTTTCTCTATTTGTTGGGATGCTACACATTTCAAGGTGCCCTTCCCAGCTTTTAAAATTCCATAGAATAAAGCAAACTACAAATATCTATGTGTTAAGAAGTTTTGGCAGAGCTAAAGTGATGGAACTTTTGTGTAGTTGCTATGTTCATAAGAAGGGAGGGAAGTAAATCTCCCTTTTAAAAGCAGTTGATATTTTTAAAATTATATTAAGGGATTTACTGTTTTAGCAAGGTAACCTAATGGGAATTATTCCTTTACAATGATTTTTTATGGTGTCTTTATCACATCTAACCGTTACAGCATATAATTAATCAATGTATGAGTGCCATCACCACGGCTATTGTTGAGATTAATGACCATTTCAGGATTTTTCAATAGTAAGGGCATATTTGGATGATCAGCCAACCATCTAATTCATTTAGAAAGGAGCTCAATACATATTTATATTCCCAGGTCTTTGATAGCTACCATTTCAGCTTTTATGGGCTTTCTTAAAAAAAAAAACCACACATTTATGTTTTAAGGTTTTGTATGGCTTGGTTTTTAATGGATGTAAGTCACCCTAAGCTATTAAGGATATTTGTTTGTTGATTTATTTATTTAAAAGATTTATTTGGCTGTCCATCTTAAGCACTATTAAGCAACTCTTAAGTCACTCTTAGTTAAGCAACTCAACTTACATTTTCTAAGTAAATAGGATAACTGCATTGCTAAGCACATAAAATTAAACAACCTGCATGCAATTTGTCTACATACTGTTCTATTTCTACAAAGAAGACTTCCTTATTTAGACAATATGTGTAAGCTCCTGGGATGAATGTTTATTTCTGTTAGTTGATACATCCTTTTCAATTACAGAGAATAGGCTTGCTTTAAGGTATAATATTTTGGCAACCTCTAAGATGCCTCAGTGCTGTAGAATTCCTGTGCCGGTTTTGATCATGTGTTAAACCAAGAGGTATATCCCTTTGTCCCTCTAAAGGTTGCCATCAAATTGTAACTTTTATCACAACAGTTTTCCTAGTGTTATTGTTATCCATGCTAAACCAATCCAGGGTCTGTTGATGATAACGATGAAGTTGTGTAGGAGAAGAGGACAAGAAGACAACAAACTGATGGGGAACTGGGAAGTGATGCCTGGGAATGTACAAATATCAAAAAAAAAAAAAAAAAAAGCAAGCAAAGACAAAAGAACCCCCTGCAAGAAAACAACCAAGCTCAGAGAGCACCAAGGACCCCACACATGTACCAATATTACAGACAAGCAAGAGGGCTCACAGTCAACTGAATAACCACAAATGATCTAAGCAGCCCAACGTGGTTTGTTTCTTGCCTGGAGCTCAGAGGCAATCAGGAAAGGAGCAGTGATGCTAAGGCAGGCTCTAATATCAACAAGCAAAAGAAGGAGGCAAAGGTTGTATAATACAACAGTACCAAACCTTTCCGGCTTGGTGACCCAGCCAAGGAGGAGAGGGGATGGCTTTGTGTGAATGGCAGGCGTACACGCAACTGCGCGCAGCTCCATTTGCACAAACGGATGAACACATGTCCCCGGCACTCACATAAATGAATCTTTGCCACATGCACATGAGCCTGCCACTGACACACAGCCATCCCCTCTTCCCCCAGGCCAGGCCGCCAACCTTTGCCTCCCTTCAAAAATTATTTTGCTTGTTGGTATTAGACCCTGGCTCAGCATCACTGCTCCTGACATACTGTATAGATATTGAGAAAATCCCAGCATTCCAGTCAGTAACAGAATGACAGAGTTGGAAGGGACTTTGGAGTCTTCTGGACCAACTGCCTTTCAGAAGCAGGAGAACCTAAACCAAGAGGAGCCCAGTTCCAAACAGGGCAAGGTCTGGGGGTTGGGGACAGGGGTATGTTCTAACTTACCTCGCTGCCGGTTCGCTTCCTCCCGTGCCGCATAGCCGCGCCTCATGGGCGCGCGCGCTTTGCATGCACGAGCATGCGCAGTGCTGAAAAATCCAAAAAAAAATCCCCCCCCAAAAAAAAGCTGAAAACAAGATGGTGACGCATGCACAGTGCCGGAAACTCGGCTTCTGCGCATGTGCAGAAGAAAAAATAAAATTAAAAAAAATCCGAAAAAACTTTTTTTTTTTCAAAAAAAAAATAAATCCAAAAAAAGATGGCGGTGTCCACGGACCGGCACCGACCGAACCGGCTCCGTGATGTCACCAGTGGGTTGCTACCAGTTCAGGTGAACCGGTCCGAACCGGGAGGAACCCACCTCTGGTTGGGGACCCCTGGTATAATACTTTAGAGACTTTAAAATCTGTTATTGGTTATAAGGATTAACCATCACTTTAACAATACACTAAAGAAAATTATGCTCTGACATTGTGGTTAATTTTATAGAAATAATTCTACATGCTTTGTTTCATTTAATCCTATAGAAAGGATTAGATATATGTTCTTAGATATTTTATTATGTTATTATTTATTTATTTATCTTATTTATTAAATTTTATACCATCCGTCTTCCCTGCAAGATGACTGTAAGATATATTTGATTATACATCAAATTATACATCATTTGATTATATATCAAATATTATAGATGTATTTTAAAATTCATAATATGGTTAACCAATACATTGCCTAAATGTGACAATATGTATGAAAAACAAAATATTCAGGCATGCTCATTTTCTTGGTGGTGGTGGTTTTGATCCAATTTAGTGTTCTAAATTTCTGCGATTTTACTGTAGTAAGTTTTTATTCTATGCACTTTTCTTCCTGGGGATGAGCCTTGGAGGGGTTTTGATTTTATCAAATATGAATGTATAGGATTTATCTGTTTGTATGTTTGCATGTTATGCCTTTATGTAACAGAAACATATGTTTGACTTTTTTTTCTTAATTTAATAATCAGTATGTCATTATCTTTAGCATCTAATGAGTTGTTTATTTTAAGCGAGAGACCTATTTTTGTTTCTCATTAATGGGTAAACTTTATAATTTATGAAACAAATTCCTAGGATTTTATTTTTGTCCACTGTACCTTCCCCATCCCTTTGGTGTCAACAAATGGAAGGAAATTACATTCACTCCCTGACCCAAAAGTGTGAATGGAATAAATCAACAATTTACGCAACATGTCCCTACTTGCTAAGCCTTTCCCGCTGCTTTCTCCATTTTTAATTATATCTTGATATAGTTTCCTCACCTCGGCTTCCATTCATCTCACATTAGTTTGACCTAATACATACCTGTTTTGTTTTGTTTTGTTTTACTTTTATTATTAGGTCACTGAAATGACCTAATTTTCAGGTGAGAATAAATGTCCTCATTTTTTTAAAAAATCCATTGTACAGCTTGTATAGCAATCCAGAGGGGCTTGTAAAGAAAAATGTGTTGTGACACAATAGCAATTAGACTTTCAATTTATATACTTATATACTGCTTCACAGTGCTTTGCAGCCCTCTCTAAGAGGTTTACAGAGTCAGCATACTGCCCCCAACAATCTGGGTCCTCATTTTACCGACCTCAGAAGGATAGAAGGCTGAGTCAATCTTGAGCCGGTCAGGATCGAACTCCTGGCAGTGGGCAGAGTTAGCCTGCAATACTGCATTCTAACCACTGCACCCACCACGCCCAGTAATGGGTTCTAAAAGCCTTTGCTACTGGTTCGCGCACACGCGCGACACTTCTGTGCATGCGCAGAAGCGTCTCGGGTGGGTGGGTGGAGCCTCCCACTGCTGACGCTACCGGTTCGCAGAACCGGGCTGAACTGGGAGCAACCCACCGCTGACCACGCCACCACAAACTCAATTCTACAGACTGTAGGAAAGGATAGACCATGTAGTCACTGCTAAAATGAAAGAAACTTTTCAGCAGATTTCATACACTGGCCAAGATGTCTTGACAAGCAATCCTGCCTTTTTTTTTTCACTTTTCAGATCATATTCTTGTACTTGGACTCCAACTATGTTATTTACATTATTCACTGCCTGTGCAAATATCAAGTGATTTCTTGTGTCGATGAAATGAGCTATCACAAAGCATCTGATTGAAGCTGAAAGTTAGTGTTTCCTGATTTTAATTTTAACACAGAGCTTTTTACCGATGCACACACGAGTAGAATTTTTTGTTAGTCAACTTGACTGCATTACGCCATTTCAGAATTCAAAAGCAGGCTTGTACAATAAATTGCAGTCAATTCATCAAGATGTCATCAATATGTCTTCAGATCAATCAATATGTCTTCAGATACTGAACAAAGATCCAGACTCTTCCCTACCCATTTGCCCCAGGATGATAGTTTTCTATGTGTGGGATTTAAAAAAAAAAATCATTGAAGTATAAAAATAACAAGTGGATCATATATATTGGGAGGCTCAAATGTCGCGACTTAATGCTATTATGGAAATAAATGAAGGCAAATATACGTCCCACAATAATGTTGCAGGATCCAATCTCGGTTGGTCACTGGGTCCAGAGGTTTAGTCTTCCAAGCTTTCAGACTCGTTCTGAAGCCCATCCTCAGGATATTTCTCTTTAGCAGAGTGTGTGTTTTGGGCTATTCTGTGTGTCGTATTTATATGGTGCCTGGTTGTGTGCGGCTTTTTAGTTATTGATTGGGGTACTGGTGGCTGGCTGTTAAGTCGTCAGCTATTGTTTCCTTGTGCTGCCAAGCTCTCGCTTCCTAAGCACTTGATAATCTGGTGGTAAATCAGCACTCCAGTACTTTTCTGTCTCTAGACACTGTGCTGCTACATATAACAAATGGAAAATCACAGGTTTTAGTTTACATGTGCTGCTAAATTGTAATTTTGTTTGTTTAGTTCTCATTTAGACCCTTGTTTCCCAAATGGGTAAGTTTTAAGATGTCTGGACTTCAACTCCCAGAATTCCCCAACCAGCACAGCCATTGGTAAGAATTCTAGGATTTCAGTTCTTAGAATTTATTCCATCTCAATAAGCATACGGTATAAATATATTAAGTGATATGAAGAAAACAATTGTTTTCTTCATATTGAACATATTGAACATGTCCTATTGTTTTCTTTGTATTTTCTGATATATTTGTATTGGTTTTGATAGGGTCAAATGAATAAATCAGTAAAGTTTCTATTCAATAAATATAATAACACCAAAGGCTATGCCTCAGAATATGGATATTCTCTTCATGTCTGAATGTACTTCTAAAGCAAAAAAAATTTCTCATGAAATTGTCTGCCAACCACTTTTTTTTTTTACAGTGACCTTTGAATAACAGTACTTAGAAAGATCCTTGGTATGTATAATAAATTTGATCATTGTTCTGGTTGGAAAATGATCCTGTTTCAGTTTGAGGCATTGGTTTCACTTGTATATTTGGAACAATCCAATTTGAGGCAATGCTTTGATGCAGAAAAATGAGTTGCTCTACCTTCGTGCTTTAAGAAAAAACCTTGAAGGAAGTTGACTTGACCTCACTAGCCATTTCTCTCAACTGGAATTGAGCTTCCTTGCTTGCAAGTTGCAACCAATCAGATTTGACACTCAGAAGGAAAATGTTGCCGCTTTCCTTCAAAGGGTTACTCTGCTTGAAGCTTTGTCAGTTTGATATACACCTTCAAACTTCCACACCTCCCTAATTTGAAATGCCTTTAATGCAATAGCATTTTTAAAATTATTTCTCTCTCACTGTTGTGCCCATTAAATATTAAATGCACCATCAGCAAATGGAAAGCAATGATTAGTTCTTGAACATTCTGCCATCTTGCCAGGTCAAGCGATCCAGCTGTTAAGGAATGTGCTCATTACAGTTAATGGCAATAACATTCATCACATTATGGTAATCAGATTAGATAGCTAGGTGTTGCTGATAAGTGTAGCAATCTGAATGAAGCTCTCTGCTGAACGAAAAATATTTCCTCAGCTGGCAGGGAAAAAAGCATCTCCAAGAACAAATTAGACCAAAGGAACAGCTCTGCTTTATTTTTGTTCTTTGTATTTCTAAGTAACAATATTTGAAATATCTTTTTATTGTTTCTATTGAAGAAATCTCTCTCTCTCAAAAAAAATAAATCAATTTATTTATAATACCTAGGCTGACAAAACTCTATATATACCCATAGGCTTGAAGTACAGATTCTTCCTCCCTCTCCTCATTTAAAAACAGCTGTTACAATCATACAATCACCACAAATTTTCTATCATCTATCTATCTATCTATCTATCTATCTATCTATCTATCTATCTATCTATCTAT